>JAYDZK010000169.1:109682395-109741415 GCA_034509185.1 Euphonia xanthogaster | reverse complement strand
TCTAATCATGCTTTTACCTTATCATGTGTTTCATTGCTCAGAAATAAGGTTTGTTATCTTGAGGAGATGATTGTCAGATTTGGAATGACATGGGAGAATGATTCTCCCCAAAGTATTTCCACTTCGGTGTTTTATACTTTACCTTCAGTGACCAGGACATAAGACATCTTATCTTGGACAAGGGGGAATGGCTGAAGGAGGATGGATTCAGATTGGATATTCGGGAGAAATCCTTCCCTGTGAGGGTGGTGAGGTCCTGACACAGGGTGCCCAGAGAAGTTGTGGCTGCCCCTGGATCCCTGGAAGTGTCCAAGGCCAGGCTGGGCAGGGCTTGGAGCAACTTGGGATAGTGGGAGGTGTCCCTGCCCATGGCAGGGAGTGGAACTGGATGGTCTTTAACATCCCTTCCCACCCAAACCATTCTGTGACCTGTTAAATCCAGCTGAATTAAAACCTTTCACCTTGCTTTTAACTATTCATCCAAATGGGAAAGAATTTAACCATTAAAGGAGGTGAAAATAGGTTCTGACTGTGTCAAAACATACTTTACAGTGTGCTAGTACTTCTAATAAAGTGTTTCAGCCATTTAATGGGGTCTCATGAATCAATGCCTCAATGGGCTGGTGAAAGGAGTTGCTGGAGCTTGCAGAAATGTTCCACTGTTCCTCTGGAGAGTGAGTGTCCAGCCCTGCCAAATGAAGGCTTGCTTTTATTTACATGTCCCAGGATCTCTCAGGCATTTTCTCTCTTGCAGGTCAGCAGTGCACAAAGGTGCTTGGCTCATCAGTGCCAAACAGGAGCTTTTCCTGTACCAGACTCATCCAGGTATTCACCTCAGTGGCACTGTCCTCCATCAGTCCCAGTGTGATCTAAGAAAACACCTCTCACTGTTGCTTTTCCCAGGGATCTAATCCTGTTTTGTCCCCATTTTGGTGATCCCCTCCCCTGTTATGGGCTTGACTAAGCAAAAAGCTGCAGATAAAAATTACAAGACAACCAGATTTATGTGTGTTGTTCCTTATCCTGTCAGACCCGTTAGAGTTGAGGTGCTGCTCATAGGAAAACTTTTCCTCCTTAAATCACTTTGTATTTGTTGAGGCTGAAATTTTGGAAATGCAGACCTCAGGATGAGAACTCCCACACTGGCTACAGGGAGGAGGTGATTTTCAGCTACTCCAAGAATTGAGTTCTGGATAAGTAGTACTGTGCCATTAGTTAAAAAAAAATGATTTAAGGTACCTTAAAAATAACCTGCATGAGATGTTTCAAGCTGTATTGTAAACGACTCTTTGTTAAGAGGCTAATTTTATGTCTCTATTTACAATTTAAAGCAGAGTGAAATGAAATAACCATGCATGAAGTTGGCTGTGGGCAGAGCATGAGCAGAAAGATCTGCTAGATCTGTCCAGTAGACAGTACTGTGCTAGTCAGTAGCCAATACTGTAAAATTACTATTTAAATACCAGATGAATTAACAAAAAAGATGCAGGTATAGAACAAAATCCCTCATCTTTTTCTTATTAGACTTTTTTTTTTTTCAGAACTGTACAAGTAGAACTGGGTGGTTAAACTCCAATATGAGTACAAAGTTGGTAATTGTCATCAAAAAGAAAAATAGTTTTCCTGTGGATGGCACACTTGTAACAGATAAAGTCCTGAAAGGATCTCAAGGTTGTAATGTGGACACAGATATTCTGCTCCCTCCATTTGTCCCTGAAGTTTGAGGGATTATTGGAAAGAGTGGTAACATTTAAACCTAAGGACTAAGTTGAGATGTGAGTCAGAGAAGGTCAAGAGGATTAAAACAGTTTTAATTTTGCCTTTTTTTTTCTTTTTCCTTCTGAGCATGACAGATGCAGCCCCTGCTAACAGCCCAAGCACTGCAGTGCTCCCCCTGCCATGTGGCCAAATTATCCATGCTGCTCATTCCTGGTGTCATCCCAGAGGCTGCCAAAAAAGGGGATCATTGAGGAGCTGGTTTTATTCACAGGAGCCTGCTCTGGCTGGAAGCAGTGCAAGTGCACTGCAGGCTTTCCCAGAAATAGGGCTGGGATTAACCTCTGCAAGGCTTGTGCTCAGATCCCTCTTTCCTTCCCCTGCAGAGATTTTCTCCGTGTTCCCAGCCAGAGGGAGCCTGGCAGGGGGCACAGATCTCACTGTCACTGGGGATTTCTTTGAGGAGCCAGTGCAGGTCACTGCTGCAGGTAAGAGCAGAGACATGTGAAGTTTATTTTTTTTAAATCAGGGATACCAATGTGGGAATTGTAGGACTCACCTTGTCCTCATGCTTGTTTTGCATGGGAGGCATTTACAGAAGTGATACAAATAGATAGATAATGAGAACCTTTACCTTTAAACAACTCATCTTTAAAACAATACCCCATACGTTAATACAGCCCATAAACACAGCTATGAGAAAAGCTTATAGAAAAATGAGAAAGAAGTTCATCATTACATATTTCCCTGGTCAGCTGCTATTCATAAACAGAGATTACAGAGATTCAAGAAAGCTATCTTCTTGTAGAGAAATCTCCACGACACTAACAAGAGAGACTTCTCTCCCTAAATGAACTAAAGAAAAACTATTCCAGAAGTAGTAAACTAACTAAAATTTTAGGTCTTGTTTCTTTATATTGTCATTAAGAAAAATGAGGTTTTGGGGGGGGGGGAGAAATCTCTTAAAGGTTTTGTTTTAATTCTTACTACTTTTTCTTTTAGTTATTAATAATAAATTTTTTATACCCTTTTAAAGATTTAAACCTACTTCATCTTTCTCCTAGTCCTACCTCACAGCAGGAAATGAGTAAATACATCCTAATAAATACACTAGTAATTAACCAACACTAAACCCACCACACTCATTAATATATTAACCAAAAAAAAAATCTCAAATTGGCAAACCAAAACCACTGCACACCTCCAGGAAGCTCCAGTTATTCTGATTGTGGGCATGAACTGTTCTGTTTGCTGGTAGTACCAGCCCAGGCTTGTGGTAAAATGTTGATGCTTTTTGGGAACAAGGTGGAGGGAGGGGATTCTGCCTCTCTTCTCTGGTGAGACCCCACCCAGAGTACCACATCCAGGGTCCTCAGCGTAGGAAAATCACGGACCTGTTGGAATGAATCCAGAGGAGGGACCCAAAAATGATCAGAGGGATAGAACACCTCTACTATAAGGAAAGACTGAGAGAGATGGGGCTGTTCAGACTGGAGAAAATAAGGCTCCAAGGAGACCTTGGAGCACCTTCCAGTTCCTAAAGGAGCTCCAACAGAGCAACCTGGTCTAGTGGAAAGTGACCCCATCCATAAAAAGGTGCCTGTAACTACATATTTGCAAGGTCCCCTCTGACCCAAACCATTCCACGGCTCTGAGATATGTTTGTGCTGCAGCTCAGCTGTGTCTCCAAGTCTCCCACAGCACTTTTTTCTCCTTTTCCTGCTGGCAGGTGTTCCCTGTAAAGTCAAGCACGTCTCTCCCCGGGAAATCAGATGCACCACTGAGGCTGTTGGTGAGGGCAGGAGACTTGGTGCCCCCCAGCCAGGTGAGCTGTTCCTGGAGCTCCAAATAAGCAAACACACACAGAAATGCAAGGCAGAAACCCTTTGGTGCTGAATGCAATCAAGAAACAGGACTTTCCAAAACGCTGTCTGCTTCAACATCAATTTTGGGGTGGTAGGGAAGGGGGGTACAAATAATCAGAGGGCTGGAGCACCTCTGCTATGAGGAAAGACTGATGAGAGCTGGGGTTATCCAGCCTGGAGAGAAGAAGGCTCCAGGGAGACCTGAGAGCCCCTTCCAGTGCCTAAAGGGGGCTTTCAGAAACATGGGGATAGACTTGTATTAGTAACAGGACAGGGGGTGACGGTTTTGAATTAAAAGGGGGTTGATTTAAATTGTTTCTAAGGAAGGTATTTTTTTACAATGAGGTGGGGGAGGCCATGGCACAGTTTGCCCAAAAAGGTGGTGGATGCTCCATCCCTGGAAACGTTCAAGACCAGTTTAGGTGCAGCTCTGAGCAGTCTGCTCTGTTTGGAGATGTCCTTGCTCATGGCAGGAGGTTGGACTGGATAAACTTGAATGGTCCCTTCCAAACCATTCTGTGATTCTGCAGCCAGGAAAACCAAGGTGGAGAGCTCAGCCTGCCACAAGCAGACAGGAGATGGTGGGAGGAAGGTCAGACTGGTGTGCATGGCTGTGGAGAATGAGAGGAAAAAGGCATGGAAAATATTTAGAGGAAGGATGGCTGAACTGGAGTTACTGCAGAGGCTTCTGGGGATGCTCCTTGGGTGGAGCACTCCTTGAGTAGGAGATTTTAATGCATAAAATGAGGCTTAACTTTGACTGTGGGTCATCTCAGTGCCCTTTCCTGCAAGAGCAGCATGTGAACAGGTTGGTTGTTCTTGTCTCTGCAGAGTTTTGTTATTTCTTTTGGAGGGTTTCAAGGTAAAACAAATTCCCCATGGCAATATCTGTGTTCTGCCTTAGACTGCAAACTACCCCACAAACAGAACCAATTTATTATTAAAATTTTCTCTCTGGCCTGCCTCCTACAGCACTGATTCCAGCATGTGCTCTGGGATTTCTGCTGGCTGCTGCTGAGAATACTTTTGTTTCAACTTTCTAGGAAACAGAGGGCTTCTCTTTGAAGTCTGGGATGATGCCTCTGATCTGACAGAAGCAGGTCCTGGATACAGATGGCAGTTTGTACCTAATGCCAGCTCCCCAGTAAGGTTTCTGTCTGGGGCAAAGAAGTCCTTCAGGTACTCAGTGATCTTAAAAAGAGATGAAGCCATGGCAATCACCTTTAGCAGTGTAAGGTAGAGGAAAAACACCTGACAGCTCTTTATAGCAGAGCCTCACTGCATAGCTCCTATAAATCAAAGCAAACCCTTTGCTCCAAGGTCCTTTTGAAGCTTAAAATATGCAGTGAAGTGCTTTATTTTTTCCTCCTTTTGCCTTCCCTCTGTATTTCTGCTCTACCTGGCCTAGATATGCTGAAATACTACCAAAAAAAAAAAAATTGCTGTGGAAGTAGAAGGAGCTCCAGTTTGAGGCTGTTTTGGGCTGGAGCTCTGGCCAGATGTGGAGGGGCAGATTCTCAGCTGATGCTGGCAGCAAAGGTGGAGTTAATACAAATAAATAAATAAATTCCTGAACTGTGCTGATTCCCATTGCAACTTCTGATATGACCTTGAAAAACTGTGCAATGTACATGAATTCTTACATTTTTCTACCACTTCTCTGTTTTTGTTGTTTGATTCTGAGCATTCTGGTTTTGGCTTTTTCTGCATGTTCAGGGTTAAGACTTTGAGAAGAAATGCACTGAAGTGGCCACCAACAAAATCATACTTAGTTTCATGGAGCTGTTTTTTCTTTCCTTTTTGAAACTTTTGTAAAGCATAATTGACATTTAATGTGAAATTGGGTCATTTTGAGGTTACTTCAGCTTTAAAATAACAAGGTTTGTTTTGTTAAAATGGTTTAAAGATGTTTTCATGTTACTCAGTGTACATGTGAAGGTTAGGTGTGGGGATGACTTTTGTTTTGGGTTTTATTTCTGTAATTCTTTGGTATATTATGGATGTTCTGTTTTTGCTCAGCTCCAGACTCCGTGGGTTTTTTGTGGCTCCTCAGACCAACAATTACACCTTCTGGATTCAGGCAGATGGTCAGGCATCTCTCTACTTAAGTTTGTCCCAAGATCCAAACCAGAAGGTATTGTTATTGGTAGGGAAAAATGAGAGAAGTGGAAATTAAAAATGAGGATGGAAAGGATTTTAAATAAGGTGATGGCAAATAGGATTTCCCTCGGTGTGGATTGGTTTATTACCTTTTATGAATCTATTGCAGAGTCAAAGCTGTGTGATTATTTTTGATATTTTACATCTGCCCTGTCCATTATATAGCTCCTAAAAAAAAAAAAAAAATCACTCTTGCAACCAGAGTAATTGATTATCTTTTCCAGAAGATTTTTTTGGTTAGTTCAGCAACTAGTTCAGTTTTTTTTTCGTTAGTTCAGCACATTTCTGTCTGAACTGAAGCCATCCATGAAAGATTATTTGGGGACTGCTATTAGTGCTAGAGTGAGCCATAGGAGTTACTTTCTTTATGGTATTGAACCTTAAACCAAAATTTTTTGAAATTGTGGCTTTTTCCTGTATAATAGGAAGGAATTTGTGAGCCATCAACCCATGGCTATTGGTTTTAAACACAAATATGTTGTCTGTTTTTTTTATTTTTGCAGCTGTGGCATTGGAGTAAATGTTATTTGGGGATGGAGAAATGTTACTAACTGCTTTAATGGCTTCAGACTGAAAGATAGTTGGTTTATATTGGATATTAGGAAGAAATTGTTCCCTGTGAGGGTGGTGAGGCCCTGGCACAGGGTGCCCAGAGAAGCTGTGGCTGCCCCTGGATACCTGAAAGTGTCCAAGGTCAGGTTGGACAGGGCTTGGAGCAACTTGGGATAGTGGAAGGTGTCCCTGTCCATGCCAGGGGGTGGAATGGGATGGTTTTTGATGTTCCTTCCATCCCAAACCATTCTGTGATTCTGTGATTTGGTTGTTCTGCACACAGGTGAGAATTGCTTCTCTCCCTGCTGGCAATTCAGATTGGTCTGAGAACTGGGTGAAGAACTGGAGTGAACTTTGGCAGCCAAAATCCCAGAAATTTGAGCTAACTGCTGGTTCAAGGTACTACCTGGAAGCATTGCATCATGCAAAGACACCCAGCAAGGGGATGAGAGTTGGAGTCCAGATTCACAACACGTGGCTGGACCCCCATGTGGTGAACAACTACTACACTGAGAGGCATGAAATTCGGGCTCGAGCCTCGCACCTCCCAGAAGTGCAGGTCAGTGCCGCCTGCAACTGCCTTGGTGGTGCCAGATGTGAAAAAATGTGTGTTTCCACCTTGTTTACAACCTCCTGAGACAGCTGGTGAGAAGAGCACCGTGAGCTGAAGTTGTCTGTGGTTTTTACATTAGTGGGTGTGTGTAAGCACTCAGGAATGAGGGAAATTTTTTCCTAGTGGTTAAACTCCTGCAGGTCAGGAGCTTCAAGGACTATTTGCAGCTGCACAGGTCATGCATCCCTTGTTCTCCTGTTAGGGTAACAATCATGTTCCTTGTAGGACAAGGGCAGTTTTAGAGTAGCTGAAGTGACTCTTGGAAGGGATCCCTGGTTCACAGAGGCTATAAAAGGCAAAGTGCTGGCTGTAAAATCCTGCTCAGTAGAAGATTACATGTTTGAAGTGTGTCTCATGCAGTTTGCACCTGTTTTCATTTCTTGATTTGCTTCTATTTTTCTCCCAGATGTTGACTGTGTCTGGTACAGGTTATTTCAGTATCTCCTGGAACAACACACAGAAAATGATCCCCACAAATGCTACTGCCCACCAGGTAGGTGCCATTAAACACAAAGGTCCTCTGCTGGGGTAGAATTATTGGTGAAGTTCTGGTGCTTGACAGAAGTTAAGATTTGGCCCAGAAGCTGAAATAAAGTTTATGTGATGTAGAAGTGATTTTTTTTTTAAATTGAGAATATCTTACAGTGAGATTTTTTTTTCCTTGAGCGTTGACTCCTAAGTGTATTCTAAGCTTATGACAACATCTAGATATCTTGGACTTTCATTGATCCAGATCCTTGGACTTCTTCTCTAAGGCCAGATGGGTGTTGTATGGCTCTGGCTTCTTCAGCAGCCCACTGGCTCTTGATGTCTTGATTGTTAATTTGTCAACATTAAAGTGACCCTGAGTGATGGCTCCATGGCAGTCATTAGACTGAGGATGTCTCACACCCCTGAAAACTTTTATGTAAACATAAAACTTTACACTCTGTTGAGATAAATTTTGTTATATTATTACTTAACATTTTTATTCTCTTAATATTTGGCTACCTGCTTTTTCGGAGCTGCTGTGCCACTGATCCCTGGCTGATGAAAAATGAAGTGTGTGTTGAAGTCTCTGCTGAAATAATTATAACTGACTTATTTCCAGTTTCTTAATTTATTTTAAAGGTGCAAGCAGCAATAGAAGAACTCCTTTCAGTAGGATGTGAAACTGAGCCAACTTCTGCTAAAATCCTCTTTCACTGTAGTTTTGATAAAGAAGGTAGGGAACTTCTGTGGCAAATAAGCAGTACTCATTGTGAGGATGGATCTGCTTTTATGACATAAATGTTCTTTAAACTTTTAGGAAATTTACACTTTTAATGGGTATGAGTACATATTCATGTTTATCATCTATTTGTTGTGTGTATGCATTAAAAACAACATGATCAATATAATAATCACAGTGATAGGATATCCAGAGCTGGAAGGGACCCACAAGAATCATCAAATCCAACTCCTGGGCCTGTACAGGACAGCCCCAGGAATCTGTGCCAGAGAGTGTTGTACAAACACTTGAACTCTGGCAGGAGAATTCTCAGAGTAAGACTGTTTGACATTTTCTGGATACCCACTTGTTGTATTTTCACAAATCTTGACTATACTGGTGTCTTCTGAATCACTTTGAAACCTCTCATTTCCTTTTTTTTTCTTTTTATCTGTCAGATATGAAGAACATCATCACCACAGGACACATTGTCAGTGGAACAGAGCCTTTCTGTGGGAGGTTCAGCATCCACAGACCAAGCCAGCTGGTGAAAACTTCCCCATCAGCACTACCAAGATATGACCTTACTAAATACCCACATGTGAGTGGCTGCTCTTCATGAGCAGCTTGCACTGGGCACTGAATGTTCAGAGCCTAATAAGCAACATAAAGTCATCTGGTCAGCTTACAATTCCCCAAAATCTATCAAGCATTGTGTCTTAGCACCTTTTATTTGGTTTGAGAGTGGTTTTGGATCTCTGAGATGTAGATATTTTTTAACACAGCTGGCTGTTAACTGTTCCTGGGGATACAACCCTTCTTGTGGGAAAGGAAGAAGTGGGATGGTGTTGGAGAAAGGTGGAAGGGACAAGGACAAACATTTCTTGACAAAAGGAAAAAATCCTTCATTGTTTTGTGGTCCATTGCTCATTTTTTTTGCTCACCATCTCCTGCTTTTGACAGGAATAAACCCAAAACTTCAGGAAAGCCCCAGGGGTCAGTTTGATGCCATGTTGTGGCACACCTGGGTGCCAAAACTGTCTACAGCTCTTAATCCCTCTCCAGCTCTCTTGGAGCCCTTTTAGGCACTGGAAGTCTTTAAGGTCTCCCCACAGTCTTTTCTTCTCCAGGCCAAACAACTCAGTGTTAAACCAGAATTGAAATAGAATCTCTTCCTTTATCTTCCATGTACATTATATAAATTACCTGTGTTTTGATTTGTGAAAGTCTTTCCCCCATTTTTGCAGGTGTGTTTTGCACATAAAGGACATATGAGCAACATCCTTCATCTCTCAGTGTCCTACACCAATGTCTCTTCATGTCCAGTGAGGAGAAACCTCACCTGCCAGTGGGACTTCAATGAAACTGACTCTAAAAGGTATCCAGACAATTACACTTATCAGAGATTACATTTCCATAGTAAGAAGGAAAACTGAGGGAAGTTCTTATTTGTATAGGAACAATTTGTCACTTGGAGTAATCTGACAAAAGCTCTGTTCCTACAGAGGCATTGCTGGAATGTGTTTCCATCCTTTCTGGAGGACTTAATGAGTAAATTTCCATGCTTCTTGCTATGTGCACTATCTCACCTCAGTGACACACAGGTGTACTTGAAGATTTTTGAGAACATAAATTCCCCAGTTTCTTTCCCAGTCGATTTCCTGCAGTAAGAGAGAGAATGGCTTGGTTTTTTTACTCCACCCTTTGAAAGCTTTGAAAATTGGTGTAGCCTTTGAGTTTGCTTATTCACTTAAAATTCCACAAGTAGAAAACATTTGGTAGCAGACATAAAGCTTAGAGCAGGCAGACTTAAAAAAATCAGGAGTGTAAAAAATGAAGAGAGCTGAGGGTTTGAATTCTGGATTGACCCCCATTGAGGTCACTGATGCTGTTGTATTTTACCAAAAATAAAGCAGGTGTAGTCATTCCCATATCCCACTCTAGTGATTCAGAGGGGAGAACATAAGCAGAGGTCTAAATCCTCATTTCTCACTCTGGGGAACCCAACAAGGACATGGTGAGTAATCACAAACCACTGAGCCTGTGCCTTGTGCTAAATGCCAGTAGTAACAAAACCAGTGCCTGATATTACCTGGAATCCTCAAAATCACCTCATATTTGTTTATTGTCCCAACCTTGTTGTCTTCCAGCTGGACATTTACCTGCACCAACCTCTGGAAGAGGTGTGTGAATCTCTCTGTGCTTCTCCAGGACCTCCCAGCCAATTCCCCAGTATTTGTGCATCAGATAGACTTGCAGAGCCCTGTGCTGCAAAAAGAAACACCTGGATCATTTTATCTTGATGAGCTCATCATTGCTGACAGAGCTGTGATTGGTAAAGGCATCTCTTTTGGGATTCCCCGCCCCCCACCCCAGCATATTCTGTTAAATCTATAGCAATAAAGATGGATCAAACTCTTTCAATGGGAAATTTCACAACAGGCGCAAAAATACTTCTTTTTCTTGAACTTATATTTATTTTTTGTGACAGCAGTTGAGAAGTAATTGCCAAAATATTAATATTCTTGATTTATTTGAAAATGTGGTTCTACAAATGGAACAGGCTGTGGTGAAATCACCATCCTAGGAAAAGTTAAAAAGTGTGTGGTTGTGGCACTTGGGGACATGGGTTAGTGGTGGACTGGGCCGTGCTGCAGAATAGTTGGAATCTGTGAACTTAGAGGCCTTTTCCAAACTTAATGATTCTATGAAATATAACTTAAGACAAAAAAAACACCAAACAAACCCAAGCAGGTGTTTCCAGCTATGTAATGACAATACCCTGGGCACAATCCCCTCTGCTCTTGTTGCTCTAATGGATGTTTATGTTTTTTCTTTCAGTTTCTCAGAGAGACCCCAAACCCCTGTGGCCAGAGGGGAGGATCATTGAAGCAGTGTCTGTGGTGGGGTCTCCCCCCACTTACAACGTGTCCTGGCGGGTGTCTGGCTGTGGTGCCAGTCTGCCCCTTCTCTCTCCAAGGTAGGGACAGCGAGCAGCTCATCTCAATACCCTGTAGCACCTCTTAGAGTTCCCCTAATGTACCTGGAGCTGGGTTCTGCTGGGTTCAGCTGCTGAAAACGAGAGGTGCTGAAGAAGTCTGAGATAACTTGGGGTGTCAGATATCTGTGGGTCACCAAGGTGTGATGTGGGATTGGAAGGAAATCTAAGCCCTTCTGGAACTGTGGATGAAGATCATCCAGGGGTGTCTCTAAAACACTGTTACTGACACCAATTCCCACATTAGGCACTGGAAGTCCACCTTGGGAGTCCTTGTTTGCTGAGATGAGGTTTATGTTCCTCCCAGCAATGACAGAGGAATCCGAGCCATGGGCTAAAACTAGATCACAGACTGTAACATTAAAGGTTTGTACTGGCAGAAAATAAGTCCTGTAAAAGTTGGATTGTATCCAGCTGAGTCAAATGTAGTATCTTAACATAAACCACCAAGGGTAAGGGCAGGAATGAGAATACAGGGGGATGTTTCTGGTGGTTGAGATGTATAACCAGAGGTGTAACTAGTAGGAAGAGGGAAAATTTTTACTCTTGTGTGGAGCCTGAAGACTGACATTGGAATGCTGCAAATAACACTGATGGCTGTCAGAAAGGGGAAATGACATAAGCATCATTATGGAGCTGAGGAAAATGCCTGGAAGAGGAGGATTTAAGAAGCTCCACCTGTTTAGCTAATTAAAAAAGATTAAGAAGCAGTTTGATCACAATACCTCTCACTAAGATAAAAAGAGGTGTTAGGCACAGGTGTACTTTTCCATCTCACTGAGGAAGGTATCAGAGAAAAGCAGGAATCAGTGCAAGCTTTAAAAATGGGTGAGCTGAGCACTGTCTTTGGACATCTTCAAAATAAACCTGGCTCTTTCTCTTTACTGAACATGGGCTGTGATTTAATCTAATAAAACTCTTAATTCTTTCAGCACAGGAGTATTGGCTAAAATCTTGTACCAGCTCTACAAAGGGCTCAGTGATCCTTTTGGTTTTGTTTCATGGAAATTTGCTCTGCAGAAGCCACTTGTTATCCAGACACTTAACACACGGTGGCATCGTCGTTCCACAGAGAGGCTCCTTTTCCTTGGAAACACAAGAATTTTAGTGGCGAAGGAGAACAGAATTTTAACTTTTAGAAATTGGACTTCTGTGAACTTGAATGACTCCAATACAGATGTGGTGTCTGGGGGAATGGTTTAATGAGGGACCTGGTAATGCTGGGTTGAGGATTGGGCTCTATCTTAGAGGTCTTTTCCAACCTAAATGATTGTACAATATGAAATCTCACTGTAATTCAGGGGACTTGAGATTTGAATGGGCTCGAGGAGATTACAGTGTGCAGCAGGGAATATTTTTTGCTTTGCTGTGGCAGACACTCTCCAGGCAACACTGAGCTGGTTCTTTAGAAACACCACTACTGGTGTTTCTAAACACCACTGCTTTGCAGCTGGTGCTTGATGGTGTATGAATTATTTTTTTCTATCATAAATTTAAAAAGGCAATTTTACATAATTTTCTGCTGTGTGCATTGCCTGCCTAATCCACAGAATTCACAGAATCACTGGGTTGGAGGAGACCTTCAAGATCATCGAGTCCAACCCAGCCCTAACACCTCAACTGAACCATGGCACCCAGTGCCACATCCAGGCTTTTTTTAAACACATCCAGGGATGGTGACTCCACCACCTCCCTGGGCAGGCCATTCCAGTACTTTATCACCCTTTCCTTAAAAAGCTTTTTCCTAATATCCAACCTATATTTCCCTTGGCACAGCTGAAGTCTGTGCCCTCTGGTTCTGTCAGTTGCTGCCTGCAGAAAGAGACCAACCCCACCTGACTACAGCCACTTTCAGGGAGCTGTAGAGAGTGATAAGAAGTTAGAACTTGGGAATATCCAGTTTTGTTTGAGGTCTGGGCATCTTCCCCTTAAATCCTTCAGGAGTGCTGTTCCAATAGGTGTTCCTGAGCTGTTGGTTGACTTGGGGGTGTCAGCAGTGAGGGTCTCCACTGCTGATGCCTTCCTGTGACACCCTCTCTGTCCCACAGAGGTGCAATGCTTGGGGAGGGCTCTAAGGAATATGGGTACCTGAACGTGTCCACGGAGGATGTGAGAGTCAGCCTCAGCATCCAGAGGCTCCAGGAGTCATCCCCACCTCTTGGAGGAACCTTCCACATCCACTTGGCCAGCACAGTGATACCAGGTAAGGGAAGATGCAGGTCAGGGCCTGGATTTCCTGAGCCGGGAGCCAAGGGAAGAATTAATTGGCAGAGAAGTTTTGGCTGCCCCATCCCTGGGTGTGCTCAAGGCCAGGTTGGTTGTTATTAAATAGTGTGAATGATCTTCAGATTAGATGTTAGGAAGAAATTTTTTATGATGAAGTTGGGGAAACAGTGGCAGGGGTTGCCCAGAGAGGTGGTGGATGCCCCATCCCTGGAAACATTTGAGATCAGGCTGGATGGGGCTTTGAGTAACCTGGTGTAGGGCTCATTGCTGGGATTAGATGACCTTTAAAGTACTTTCCAGCCCAAATCCTTCCATGTTTCTGTTCTATAATTCTATGATTTTTTTTTTGGTGTTTAGGGTCCAATAAATGTCACTCTTTTGGCAGCTGCAGAGGTTTGAACCATGAGAGCCTTGCACTCATAATGAAACCCCTTCCTTTCCTAGGAGCAGGCAGATGTGCTCTCCTGGAAATGGAGATATCCACTGCTCCCTAACATCTTTTGCAGGTGTTTCAGTGCACACCTCTGCCCACCAGCTCCGCAGGCTTTTGCAGGAAAATGTGGACAATTTTACAGCTCCCTTCTTCAACACCAGTGACTTCACCGTGACCAGAGACTCCAGCTCGTGCTATGAAAGTGTCTGGACACTGACTTGGGAAAAAACAGCTGGGGACTTGCCCAATGTTATCAGTGTACAGTAATTTCTTTTACTAATCCCCATTTTGATCCCCATTTAATGTCTTTGGTCTTGGCTGATTCACTCTCACAATGGTTGTTTTTATGAAGACACTGTGGAAATTTAGGCAATCTTCCTATTTGGAACAGTACCTTAAGCAAATTCCAGATTAAATTATTTAAAAAATAACAGTTTTAGGAGAAAACATTGTATGGAGTCTGTGGTTCAAAACCAGGAGATTTCAGTGTGATTTCTGCACAGCAAAGGAACTGGTATACTGAAATGAAATCTTTATTATGTCTACATTAATGTTTCAGTACAGTAACTGGAGCTCATCACAGATTTGTGGCATCATTTATTTGCCAAGAAGGTGTTTTCTGATAACTGTTTTGTCTGGTTTCATATCTGGTTCTCATCAGTCTCAGGTGAAAGTTCAATTCTCCCATCCCAAGATTTGTCCTGCTAGTTTTGCTTCAAGCAGAAGGGTCTTTTTGAGTAAGGACTCAGACTGAGATGCTTCCTACCTCTGAAGGAAATGCTATTTCTTGGATATTCAGTTCCTAAAAGAGTGTTGTCATTTTCGACAAATTTCAGTGCCCAGGATGTTGGCCTGGAGGGTGAAAAAAGTTTGAGCTGCATCTTCAGCTCTTGCACAGGCCCTTGTTTCACCTAAAGTCATGTCTTTGAGAAGATACTTCTGTGCCTAAATCCAAATTATGTTATTGGGTATTAGAAGTTTATTTGCCAACCTGATTCCTGAACTTCTTTGTCATCTCTTTGACTGCAAGGTGAAGGTGGGAACAGGGAGGTATTGTGAAACCTTGAGTAATGAAGATTTAGAGGTACAGATATGATTCATGGAAGAAGGGTGAAGAGTTGCTGCTCGTAAAATTCTGTTTTAATTTAAAATCACAGGACACAAAAGGATGAGAAACTTAAGTTCCTTGATCTTTGCCAGGTCTCTGCTGAAAACCTCACTGGCCTGAAGCCAACTGTTTCTACTCGTGTGGTTTATGATGGGGGTGTGTTTATTGGACCAATATTTGGGGACATGCTTGCTACTCTCCATAAGCAAACACAGGTGAGTTGTTGTGCTCTCTCACTTGTGAATGATTCAGCAGGCTTGTGTAGCTCCAGGAGTCTCACAGGTATTTGGATACCTTGTTCTGCCAATGAATCCTTTCAGGAATCTGATGTTCTTTTGCCATAAATTTCTCATATTCTGCTGCCTGGTGTGTGAAGCAGGACTTTCCTCCAAGAGCTGTTGCAGGTAGGGAGAATGGTGATCATGAGTGATGGAAGACAATATCTTTTTTATTTGAAGCAGTAACCAAGGGACGAAAATCTCTGAACTCCCACCCTTGGTGATGTTGGACACCAAACTGGGAATTACACAATTCACCTGCAACACTCTGTGACACTGATGAGCAAAGTAAATGAGGCTGGGATACTCATCTGTGAGTTTGGCAAGTCCTGAACCTCTCTGGATCTCAATTCTCCAGGAGGGAAGAGAGAGATAGGAGAGCTTCAGGCTGAAGGAGAGGAATCATTCCAATCTGCTGGATGGACAAATATGTTTCCAGCTCTGCTCTCAGATGTTGCAGAACAGTGGCTATGGCTGGCTTTGTTTCCAGCAGACTCACGGGCACTGTGGCCATAACAGGGTGATTCTGGATGTGCTCCAAGCCCAGCTGTGCAACATCTGGGGCCAAGTCATCCTGCCTTTTTCATGAGCCATGGGTATTGCTCTTCTTCCAGTGACTCGGCCACCTATGACATCTTTTCCTTTCGTGCTGCACAAACCATCAAACAGCCCAAGTGAAACAAGACCAGCAGGAGCAAACAGATTTTCTGGTAGTTTTTGAAGCTTTATTCTGGCAGTGTAAAAGTATCCCTCTAATTATTGTGTCTGTGTCTAAGCAGACTATTTTGCAACTCTGTGCTCCTTGCATTTATTTGGGACAGATGTTTTGCTTTTTGCAGACACACCCTTAACACCTGGAGAGGGATAAAGAGGGGCTCTTCTATGCTCTATCCTTTGCCAGTTGACTCTTCGAAAATATCAAGATCTCAGGAGGGATATTTCTTGATATCTGTTTTAGATAGGCAAGGCCCCAACTCAGATTTTTTTCCTTCATCTTTAACAAGAAAGGACAAAAAATAAAATTGAGGGCTGCATGTTGAGAAGACACATTGTGGGTTTCATTTTAATTAGTCTTCCATGGTGCTTTAAGCATAATAAATTTATTCCCGAGGCAAAGTGGGAAGAACTGGGGGAAGTCTTCAATGGGTGATTCGTAAGAGTAGGAATTTGAGGAGGTGTGGGTCCCAGCATGGTGGGAGGTAGGCTGGAGATGCAGCATCCAAAGCTGTTCCTTGGATGAGCCCTAGCAATCTGCTATTTAAATTTGCAATTAAATTTGCAGTGGGACTGCAGCAGGGTGAAGAGCTCTCTGTTTGTGCCCTGTTCTAGCACTGAGTGCTCTCGGTAGCTCTGGGTGGCTATCAGCATCTATCAGTCAGTTGTGGCTGTAGAAAACACCTCTGTTCCCTTACCAACTTTGAGGTAACCCTTTGGTCTGTCTCCAGGTGGTGGTGATGGTGAATGATGTCCTTGCAAACTGTTCTGGCTCGTGTTCTTTCCAGTTCAGCCAGGAATTGACACCCATAGTCAGTGATGTGGAGTATTCATCAGGTAATGGGGCCTGGTGTCTGAACACAGTGGCCAAAATTCTGTGAAAAAGATCTGCCAGGTGCTGGTGATTTCATGTACATGTGTATCCTTTTGTAAATTTTTGATTTTATGGAAACTGCTCTTTTATGGGTCACTTCTGCTCAGCTCCAGTTCCAGACATGCTGAGTGTACAAGTTTGTCCTAAGAAGGGCAGTGGAGCTGGGAAGGGACACAGGTCTGAGGAGGAGCGACTGGGGAGGCTCAGCCTGGGGAAAAGGAGGTTCAGGGTGATCTTCTCACACTCCACAACTCCTTGATAGGAGGGTGCAGCCAGGTGGGGCTTGGTCTCTTCTTTCAGGGGTGAATAAATAGGATGATAGGAAATGGCCTTAACGTGCATCAGGAGAAGTTTAGAATAGTTATCAGGAAAAATTTCCTCATTGAATGGGTTGTCAGGCTCTGGAACAGGCTGCTCAGGGCAGGGGTGGAGTCACCCCCACCCGAAAGGCTTGTGGATGTGACATTTGGAGACATGGTTTAGTGGTGAACAGAGAGGTGATCTCAGAGGTCTTTTCCAGCCTTAACTACTCTGTGATTCTGTGCTAGAGGCATAAAGGGGAGAGAAATAATGGCAGGTTTGATGCCTAAAGCAAAGACAGCTCTCGGTTCAAGTTATTTTTAACAAAAATTTAAGGAAAAATGTAACAGCTGGACAGGGACAGGCAGGAATTGCTGTTATGCAGAACAGTGAGATATAACCAGTGGTGTAGTTTTTAGGATATCTTGTTGAAGCTGTTAGAAACTTTTAACTGTTGGCTGAATTTAAATTCTGGACATTGCTAGCCCAAAATTCATGAGTCACTTTGATTATATTCCTTCAGGTGAGGGGTCCCAGGCCACAGTGTTTCTCAGGGGAGCTGGCTTTGGTGAGGAGCAGCTGGCCCTGCAGGTGGAGGTGGACAGGAGGAGCTGCCACATCTCATCTCTGAATCAAACCCAAGTGGTTTGCCAGGTGCCAAGGCTGCCAGTTGGGATCTACCCGGTGACACTGCTGGTGGCACCTCATGGCTTTGCTCTTGGTGGCACCACAGGACAAGGGATCTTCCTCACAGTCCAGCCAACACTGGGAGCTGTTGAACCTCCTTCGACTTCAGAGATTGGTACGTGTGAACTCCCCAAGGGAGCTGCTTCCTGCTTCTTCCTTGTCGTGGCATGTTTTGGTTCTTCTGTACTTTCTCTGCCGAGATTTTCACCTGATGAAGAAGAAAATTTATGGCTGGACACACTGTGTGTGTCCCAAAGCACAGTCAAAAATGACCTAAAGACTGACAGATTCTCTTTGGCTCTTTGTGCAGGCAACCAGTTTCCTGAGTGGATTTGTTTGGGAATTATATTTTCAAGTGTACATATATTTATTTCAGCAAATCATTAGTGCTTCATACTCATCCTCCCTTATCCATTTGGCACGCAGCTTTGTAGTATTTGAATAAATCTGGCTAATTAAAGTGGGTATTAGGGAAAATTTCTTCACTGGAGTGGTTGCCAACCACTGGAACAGGTTGCCCAGGGCACTGGTGGAGTCACCATCCCTAGAGGGATTTGAAAGGTGTGTAGGTCTTGTGGCACTTGGGGACGTGGGTTAGTGGTGAGCCTGGCAGTCCCTGGTTACTGGCTGGACTTACTGATTTTAGAGGGTTTTTTCAAAGTAAATGATCGTATGATTCTATGACTGTGGAATGGCTGAACTCTGGTTAGTCCCAGCCCCATTGAAGCAAATTCATGTTCTGAGGAATAAAATTGAAAACTCACTTGTGTTTAGGTACAAAGCTAAGAAACTTAGAGAAGTTAAAGCTAAACTGAGTCTCCTTCCCTTCCCATTATACCTCCTCTTCTTGAAATAGAAGAGGAAATAAAGAGTGAAAAATTCCATACCTGAAGACAAGAGCTGGAAAGATTTTTTGTTTTTTTTTTGAGAGGAAAGAGTCACCTGAATCCAATGAGAAATGTGGCAAACACTCTTGATATACCTGGGCTGTGCAGTGAAGGGCAGTCTCAGATTATCCTTTGTTTTCAAGCAGCAAGGAATGCAGCAGAAACAGCACGAACCAGGTCTGCTCTGACAGTAAAGTTACCCAGTAATTTCTCTGTAAATCTCATTTTATTTTTGGGATCATGGTGACAGTCACCACTGAGAGCAGCTCAGACATGGCTTGGAGACCTGACTGGGGCATGCTTGGCCACTTTGGAGCAGCCAGAGAAAAGGAATGCTGGTCTGTAAAACTATCCATGGACAAGCATGGGATGGACTTGGGATAACACAGGGTTCCTAAAGTAGAAGTTATGGGCACATTTCACTGTGCTTTTGGTTTGGGGATTTTTTTTTTTTCTGTTTGGTTTTTTTTTGCGGGGAGGAGAGGGTGGTTTGTATTATTTTTCTGATTTTTTTTTGAGTTGTTATTTTTTATTTTTTTTTGGGTTGCATGGAAAGAAAACTATTCTAACTCTTTTACTATCATTTTTTCCCCTAATGAGAGGGTCATGACACACTAAGTTTAAGAATCACTTTTAATTCATAGAAAACCCAAACACCTCCAAACAACTCTAAAACAACCCAGCTATGGCAAATTTTAGTGCTTTGGCTTTACTTCTCCTTTTCTTTGCTGTCAGATCTACACCTCCCAATTACAGTGATCTGTCACTCCTTAAAAAGAAAGCAAGAATAATGCTATCTTACATTACATGCGCCTGGAATGCTTATAATTGGAAAGAATTACAGCTTCCATCTGTGTTTTTAATTTCTCCCATTTCAAATACTTCTCTTCAATCTCATTGTAAAGTGCACACAGGCAGTATTTCACTGCATATAGATATAATGTAGATATCAAAACTTAACAGCATCAGTCTTTACACAACACTAGTGGATTCTGAACTCTAAATCTGAAGCTCCTTATCTGACAGCCCTTGCATTTGCAAGTGGCTTCAGTTTTAACTTCTTGTTCTTTCTGACTCTGCAAATTTAATGTTACAGGTCAGGAAGGCAACAAAGCACCTTTTATTTTGCTGCTTCAGCTCCCTCTTGTCAAAATATCCCTGGTCTCAGTGGTGCCATGCTGGGAGATCCCCATGACCTAACTCTAGAAGCATGGAATGCCTTTCTAAAGATACTCCCACGTTCCACTGGATAGCAGGAGCTTGCTGTTAATGTATCTGATTGCTCTCGTTGGCCTGGATTTGCTGCCAGCCATAGGAAATCAAGACTAAACTTCCATAATTCTCTGGTGGTTTAAAGAATTAGCAGGAATAGGTAATTTCAGGAAAGTATGCAAGGGAATTTTTCATTAATACATAATTACTTTACTTTACTTATATCACATGTGAAAAGAGGGATAAAAGCCCAGTAGGTTTACGATATAGCCATGCTAATAAATACAAATAAACACTGCATTAATTAGTGCCTGTCTGAGCAGTCTGTTTAGCCATAATCCTAAAACTCTGCAGTACTGAGAACTAGAGAAAAAGCTCTAAGTTTCAAGCAACATTTCCTTTTTTTTTTTTTAAAGTTTCTCTGAATGGCATCAAAGCACAAACTCCAGCTTAGGATTGCTATTAATGCCCACTCCTGTTCTCTTTCCTGTTTCTCTTTGAAACATGCCTGAATCCTCTAATCACTCGGAAAAGCAAAGGGGCACCTTGGCTCTTTGGAAGTGGATGCTGAAGAAAGATCAAGTACAAGCCTGACTTGTGTCGGGCGTGATCCTGCCTGGGATTGGAGCGGCTCAGTCTGGCACGGAGGAGAGCTGAGCTTGCTCGGTGCTCCACGGAACAAATCCCTCCGTGACTTCCCTCACAAATCCAAGTCTCCAGCCCTGCCAAGTCCCCGTTCTATCCCAAGTTTCCTAGACACATGCTACAGGCTTTTCTGACAGCAGGGAGCTTGGCAGCTGTTTGAACTGTGAGAGCACCTGCTGCGTTAAGCTCATTTTCCATTCTTAGTGCTTCTTCCTTCCTTCCTTATTTCGTTCTTGGGCTGAGGATCTGGCTAAGGGGGGGATCACAGGCCAGGGCTTGCTGGTTTAAATAAGTATGTCATTAAAAAATAAACCAAGGAAAAAAACCCAGTTGTCCTGTATTGTGGAGGAGAATTCAAATAATTCGAATTCAAAGAATTCAAATAAAGCAAGAAGGATCTCTGGTGCAAAAGAGGGAGCCAGGCACAGCAAGGTGGAACAGATCATCATCAGCTCAGCTGAGAGACTTTTGTAGTCATCTGTAAACAAAGAATTCTTTGTATATTAAAATATCCTACATATTGAATATCATGTAATAATTGATTGTTTTAGGAGGACTCAGAGTGACTCTCAGGGGGACCAATCTGGAAGGGGTAAATGCAGTGTTGTTTGGATCCCAGCCTTGCCCAATTTTGGAGGAGGGCAGAAATTCAACAAGAATTCAATGTAAAGTTCCTTCTCGGGTAAGAAACCACACTTTGGGGAGCAGTCAGAAGCCAGTGTGACTTCCTGTGTTTTCCTGGCCTGAGCTACACTAGGAAAGGGCAAGGAGTAGCCCCTCAGCCAAGTCTTGTCTGTGGGCCAGTTTACTGTGGACTCTACAGATTAGACCAGCTTAGTTAAAAATAGATTAATAGGAGATTTATGAAAACCAGTGACAAAAGCAAGTTCCTCAATTTAGTAAGAGGAGCTTTAATTTTGCAAATTAAAAACTGCATAATTAGTCTGGGATTTTATTTACTAGTTTAATGTAGTTGTATGGATATAGCAAATCTAAATCTGCACAGTCTGGGATTGTTTTAAGGTTTCTAAATCTCCATAGATGCTCTTTAAAGTCAACATAACTGTAAATATTTAAGTAGAGTATGTTGTATGTGAAAGTTTCATCAGTGCCACATGCCTGACGTTTGTATGGGAGAATCAGGAATGTAGGAAATAACTTTTTGTTTTAAAAATTTGCTCATTCTTATCTTTGACATTTTCTTTATTTCCCTAGGGGGCAGAGGATGCTGCTGTCCACGTGACACTGATTTTTGGGTACAAGTCAACAACAGTAACCAACTTGTTCCAGTATGATCCTTCCTTGAACCCTGCACTTGTATCCCTGAGCAGGAGCAGAAGTGGCATAGCAGGTGAAAATGCAGATGTGTATTGGATGTCTTCTGGAGAAGGGTTGTTAGTGCTGATGGTGGAGGGGCAGAGGGAATTTATAAAACTATAAAGCTTGATAGAACACTTTTTGTTTGTTTTCTTTTAAATTTTAGTTCCTGTATTTCCTGCTAGTCCTGGTCAGTTGTGGTTGGTTTTTTATTGGTTTTAACTTGCATATATGAGGTAATGAGTTGCTTTCCCTATGGTATGGATGATGTCCACAGGATGTTAGGTTCAATGTAGTCCTGCTTTTGGGTCAGGTTTCTCTAACTCTGCTCTGAAATGATCCCATCCATTCATGCAGTGATGGGGACCAATGGAATGACATGAAGCTTTGTCAGGAAAGGTTTAGGCTGGGTATGAGGAAATGGCTTTCCACCCAGGGGGTAGCTGGGAACTAAACAAGCTTCCCAGGGAATGGTCACAGCCCCAAGGCTGCCGCAGCTCAACTATTGTTTGTACAGCTCTCTCAGGTACAGGGTGGGAGTCTCAGGGCTGTCCTGTACAGGGATGGGAGCTGAACTTTGATGATCCTTGTGGGTCCCTTCCAACTCAGGGTATTCCATGATTCTGTATTTCTTAGTAACAGATTCACCCATGACAGGAGAAATGAGCTCTGGAGAGTTTCCTTCTCCAGGATCCCCAGGATTTGACCATGAAGAGCATCACGTGCATTTTGGGTTACTGAAAGCAGGGGATAGGCAACATTTCTATGTGGCTGTGTGTAGGGAATAGAAAGCATAAACAGTGAATGAGGTCCACTTAGAAACAAGCCTTTTAGGAAAGCTTAGCACATTTCTGCATGGCAAACTGACAACAGTGATTTGGTATCTGACACAGTGGGGAAGGAGATGGGGGAAGACAGAAATATTCCTGTTTTCTTACCTATCTCATTCTCATTCCTCCAAGAATATAATAATCTGACTTTTTTCTCTATTTTTGCAACCTCTCCAGTGAACACCTTAAAGCCACCTGCAGCTCCCAAATTCAGTTGGACTTGTTGGGGATGTACAGGGCAAGGTGACTGCCAGTGCCAAAATTCCTTGTGCACTCCCAGCATTTCTGTTCATTTTTCCTCAAATGCCCTTGTCATTTTCTGTTACTCCAGAATGCATAAATAAGAGAAAACGTCCTTTATCATCTGAATATTATTCGGATACCTCAGCACCAAGGGGAGGTTTTTGTAGCCGTGGGCAGCTCAGGTGCAAAGAATTCCTTAATGTTACAGTGTCCCATGAGCTGTGGTGGGGCTGAGATCAATCTGCTATTCAGAACCTCCACGGCTTCCTCTTTAATATAATTTTCCTTCTATATAATAAAAAGAATAAATAAATTACACTGATGCCTTCCAGGCATCTGGGATTAAGCTGACAATTGACCAAGAGTCCAAAGAGTTCATGTTATTAACATATTCAACTTCTCAGGCTTTCAAACTTTATTTGAGTCTTTGTGAATGCAGAATTGAAAAGTACCAGCTCCAAGACCTGCTTAGAGGAGCAAGTAGTTGAAGGAATCTTTGTACAGGCTCTTCTGCTCCTTCCTCCCTCCTTCATCCTTTCAGGGGAGACAGGAGGATGAGATTCACCTCCTAAACACATCCCTCTGCTCAATACTTAGGTGTTTTGCATGGTCTTTGAAGATAAATAGATGGTTCTGTGGTGGGATTTGCCACAGCTCTTTTGTGTGTCTTGCAATGGAATGAATCATGGCATAAAGTCTCTTTTCTCTTCACTGATCACAGATAGAGCTATCAGTGAAAATGCCTTTATTTGGACTGATGGATACCACCCTATTTTTTTAAGCTATTTCAGAAGAAATTTAAGTTATGAAAATCCCTTGTCTCTTGGCTTTCTCCTTTCCTGTTAATGCACTGTGCACGACTAAAGTATCCTCTATCATCTGAACAGTTTGACACAAGCAGCTTAAATAGGAAACAGAGTCATGATTACTGAAAATAAGGTGCTTTGGAGCAGAGCTGGTTTTCCCTGGAATTAACTTTTTTCATGTGGGGCTGTGTTTTGGATTCATGCTGAAAATGGTGTGGGTAACACAGGGATGTTTTGTTATTGCTGAGCAGGGCTTACACAGAGTCAGGGACTTTTCTGTTCCTCACCCCACCAGTGAATGGGCTTGGGGGTGGACATGGATTTGGGAGAGGACACAGCCAGGATAGCTGATCCTAACACACCCGAGGGATTATCCAGACCATGTTGCTCATGTTTAGTTTATAAAGCTAAAGGAGGAAGAGGGAGACAGAGTGACTGTGTTTTGTCTTCCCAAGTCACCATTCCACGTGATGGAGCCCTGCTGGGATGGCTGAACCCCTGCCTGCCCATGGGAAGCAGAGAATGAAGTCCTCGTTTTGCTTTGCACACATAACTTTAGCTCTACTCATCCAACTGTTTTTATCTCCACCCACAAGTTTTCTCCCTTTTATGCTTCCAATTCTCTCCCCCATCCCACTGCAGGGGAGGGAGTGAGCAGATGTGTGGGGCTGAGATGCCATCTGGGGTTAAACCATGACAAGCACATCTGACTTTAGGTATCCAAGGAAATTTTTTTTACTGTGGAAGTTAAATTACTATTACATGACTCCATAATTCTGAAAAACAGGCCCTAGATAGTTTACCAAGTGCAATACAACAATCAGGGATTAAAAAAACATAAATCCCAGAACCCTCAGCTCCAGAGCTTTAAAAAAACCCCTATATTTGTTTTTTATCAGGTTCAGATATTTACAGGACAGACGTTTATGGTAAGGGGGACATGAATCCTATCCTGAGTGTTGCCGAGAGTGGCTATTGGTGGTCATCACCAAGTTCACTGTGCTGATGTCTCAAGACATCCCTGATAGCTGGTGACCTTATGCAGGAGAGACTGATACAGAACCACTGCAGTCTTCAACATTTTGGGTTTGGGCTGATGGGCAGGGCTGGGCTATTCTGTCATGATGGGACTTCTGCTCTTCCTCAGGCAATAGTCACATGTGCTAAAATAACCATTGCCAGAGACACTGAAAAGTTCCCTTCCTTTCTCTGCAGGAGGTGAGGAGCTTCACATTGGAATATCCCAGTTTGCCAACTACCAGGGCTCAGATGTCAAGGTCCAAATTGGGGAATCATGGCCGCAGATCCAGGCACAGACAGAGCGTGGGGTTAATGTGACACTTCCAGCCCTGCCTGCAGGGTGGTACAATATTTCTGTCCTCATCAATGGCATTGCTGTCACTTCAAGCAGGTGTGTATCTTGCTCAGAAGCTTCATTCTCCATCTTATTTGGTGTTTTAGGGTTAATCTGAAAAGGAAGGTTTGACTTTTTCACTGATTCTGTACCTAAAGGTGAATTCTGCAGTGTGGTATGAAATGATGAATAATTATCAAGGCATTTATTTATCTGTGGAGCCCAAGTCAGCAAACTGCTAATGCTAGTCAATTAACTTCCCTTGGATCAGTAGGAGGCAGGAGAGAAACATTTTAGGAAAAACCAGTTGATTTGATGAAAAATGCATATTCAGGCAATCAAAGGTATTCGCAGATTCAGGTCAAATGCAGATAAATCCTGCTGTAGGAAAACAGCAGAAGAAAAGAAACACTTTTCATCAGAAAAACAAAAGCTAGTTTGAACAATACAAAAATGCTTTGTTTGAAGAATTTTTAAATGATGATATTTCCATTTCCTAAGGTGACACTTCAAGTTCATGCCTAGATAAATGAACTAAAATGTGGGGGAAAGCTGACCTGAAATTGGGATATAGGAATGTATTCAAAAGCAACACAGTTTTGTTCCTCAGCCATGGCAGCTGCCAGGAGTGGTCCTGAAATGATGATACTGGGGAGAAATTAGGTGTTTTTATTGCTCACAAACCAACTTAAGCTGCCTGTAATGTTAATGAACCTCAGAAGGAGAAAAATTGTGGTTTGTGGGATGACACACAGGGATTCATGCCACCTGGTACTGGAGTCTGCTAGCAGCACCATCACTTCATCTCCAGGGATAGATTGGAAGGAGATGGGTCATCCCACGAGAGGACTCTGAGCTATGGTGCCCTGGAATGTAGGATTGGGAAGATCCCTTCTCTAAAATGTCTTTTTAGGGAAGGGGATGTTTTAGAAAGCAGGGTGATGAAGTAAAATAGATGTAGATGAGACAGAAATAGAACTGTAACTTTATCTGGGTGAGCTTCAGGAGCTCATGTCTGGGTTTCCTATTGTTCAGTTTACTCCACTCTCTGGTGGGAGGGTGTGAGGAGAGAGGGCAGCTGTGATGCCTTTTCAATGCACTTCTGTTGGGCATAGCTACAGTGGGGTCTGCTTGCCAAAAAAAAAATTCCTTATTCTTGCTTCCTTTGATGGGCAATTCAGTTGGACTAATTTTGGCCCCACAAGTTGCCAATTGATAAGAGAGTGTCTGTGATAGATTTTGCTCAAATGTGTCCCTGCCCAGGGATGGGGAGGGTTGGAATGAGATGATCTTTAAGGTCCCTTCCAACCCAAACCAGTCTGTGATTCTAAACCACATGGAAAAATTTGGGGTGTTGGGTGGTCTTGTCACTGTGACATCAAACAAAGGGGATGTGCCAGGTGGGTGCTTGGCTTTCTGGGAGTTGTAAGAAAGAAAAGCCCTGGAACAGGAAGGAAAAATAAAAGAATAGCCCTAAGTGCCCCAAATCCTTTCTGTGTTGGTTGTGTTTTTCAGGGTTGAGCCATTAATCCAGTACCTCTCTGAGATCTTCAGCATCCAGCCGTGTTGTGGCTCCATTCTGGGTAAACAGCATTGGTACATCTGCAGCCACTTATGAAGGTTAAAGGGATCAAGGGCACAGTTTTCCTGCAGGAATGGAAAGTGCATCCCATTTCACACCCGTTTAAATGAGGGGGGTTTGGATCTGTGATCCTTTATTATGCAGGCATCAACAGGCAGACAGCAGCTGTGTGGAGATGTGGGATTGTAGTGAGCATCCCTCCATCTGGTTGGCTGGCTCAGGGCTCCCTGTGCTTTGAATTTGATTTCCTCAAGTGTTTGCTCATGTATCCTTGCATATTCCCATTGGGAAAGCACAGCACACCCACACCTGGCTCATCTGTGCTGTTACTTTCAGTCATTTTGCCCCCATCTTTCAAGGTTTTCCATGTGAAAATTAGGTGGAAAGCAGAGTACAATTGTGGTTTGAAGCAAACAATAATTTGAACTGATCCCAAAAGGGATGTTCATTTTTGTTATGTTGAAAAGACAAAATAAAAAAGCCCTTTTTCAATGTTAATTTTAATCAAAAGGGAAATATTTATTAATCCCATTCTATGCTTTTAGACATTGGAAATAATTTAAGTGTGTGTCTGAGCAGAACATTGCTGAATTAAAAAGAAAAGTTTTACTTTAAATCTTCAAAAGCAGATTTGGGGTGGCTGATTTATTTTGTCATTTGGCTGGTGGTGGAGGAGAGTTGAATCCCTGTAGTGAATTTTACATGAGCCCTTAGAAATGCTTTTATGGAAGACAGAGAAATCCTTGTGCTACAACCTCAGGTCCTCCACAGATTGCTCTCCCAGGCTCACAACACATTTAAAGGCACAAAAATTCAGAGGCTTTGTGGTACGTGATTAGTTCAATAGTTTGTGAAGTGCTCAAGCCTTGAAAGATGAGACAGTGCATAGAGCTTGGAGAGCAAATCCTATCCGTTTTGAAGATTAGGCCATACTACAAAAAATAATAAAACTTTAACCTTTTTTATATTTCAGGGTAAATTGAAAATTAAATTAACTCTTTGGTTGTGGTTTTATGAATGGCTTAAGCTGACTTAAAACCTCTTTGCTGCAAAAAGCACCAGTCCCTTCCCCCTTACCTGTAATCTTTTGTTGTCTCTAACACTTGTGTGTGTATCTGGGCTAAGGATTTGGGCTCATGTAAAAAGAAACCTCATCATAAGACTCATCATAAACCAACTTATTTTTTTCAGCTAGATCATGGGAAAAGGAAGAGAATAGGCTTAATGGATAAAGAGATTGAAGCGAGGCAGGACACTGGGAGTTCCAGTACTACAAACAAAGGGAGCATGGACAGAGCCTTTGGGTGGGCTCTTCCCTGTGAGGGTGATGCAGCCCTGGCACAGGGGGCCCAGAGAAGCTGTGGCTGCCCCTGGATCCCTGGAAGTGTTCAGGGCCAGGCTAGATGGAGTTTGGAGCAACCTGGGATAGTGGGAGGTGTCCCTGCCCGTGGTAGGGGGTGGGAAGGAGGTGGTCTTTAAGGCCCCTTACAACCCAAACCATTTGTTCATTCTATGAAATCTGACACTGCCTGAGTTTGAAAATATTCACAGTTGCATTCTTCTTCCCTGTGGGCATCAGGAACAAACTACCTCCCCACCCACCAGTAGGGACAGTCCCATCCCATGAAGAATTCAGTCTCTGTTAACTCTCAGGGGTCTTTCACAGCAGCTTTCTCCATTTCTGTAGTGGCTTTCTACAGTCATTTACTGCCACAAAGGTCCCTGGCTACTTGTTACCTTGTCCACTTAGGATTATCCTGATATGTGGCTGCTATTGTCTCCATCTGTCTTGTCCAAAAAAAAGGAGGATTTTATTTCTTCTTTCCTTCCTGTCATGCTTATCAGCTTTATCATAAAATGTTTGTGTAGGAAGGGACCTTAAAGATCATGTTTGAGATGGTTCAGAGATGGTAATTAATTCCTCTTCTGCATATAATTCCCTTCTTCCTTATTTTGCTTTGCTCCTAGGTGGAACACTGCTCACAATCTCTGGGGTGGGCTTTAGCCAAAATCCTGCCCTGGTTTCTGTATCAATGGACAATCAAACCTGTACAGTTACTCACCTGGAAGAAGAGACAGTTTGGTGCCTGACCCCGCCAGCTGTTAATTTGTCTAATGATGATTCATGTGACATCTCTGTCAGAGTAAATGTAGCCATCAGCAGTGGGTCATTTCAACAACCTCTCTTTGCAAATAGGACAATCACCTTTAACTACCAAAGAGCTTTGACTCCCCTCGTTACTGCTGTTGAAACAGAGCTCACACATGGCAGCCTGCTCTTGAGCATTCAGGGAATAAACGTCACTGGATCTGTGGCTAAGCTTGGACACACTGAATGTCAACTTGAGTTTCAACGGGGCAACCTGTCTGCAATGTCTTATCAGTGCTCTTTGCCACTGGACAGCCTGGAACCTGGGACTTTTCCCATCCAGGTCATCCAGCGGCAGCTGGGATATGCTCAAGTGACAGCAAGGCGGCAGGCCCTCACAATAACTCCACAGATAACCTCTATATTCCCATCACAAGGATCAATTTGTGGTGGGATGTTGCTCACTATATCTGGTATTGCTTTGAAATCCAGGAGGAATTTGGTACAGGTCAGCCTGGACAATAATTATTCCTGTGAGATCCAGAAGTCTGATAATGACTCCATCAGCTGCATTGTCCTTCCAGGGGCCCACCCTTTGCACCCTCAGTGGCTGGATGAGGCATCTCGGGCTCTCAGTGTCACTGTGGTTGTCAATGGGGTCCACAGTGTGTGCCTTGGGGGCTGTACTCTCCACCTTCAGGAGCACTGGACCCCCCTGGTGCATCTGGTGACATGGAAGACCAACGGGACATCCACGCACATGACAATCAAAGGACAGAGGTTGGCATGGCAGGGTGACAGCCCCGTGGTACATGTGGATAACAGCACTGCCTGCAAGGTGACTTTTTGGAATGAGACCATCATCAAGTGCCAGACAGCCTGCCTGGCCCCAGGGGAGCACAGCATTTCCATATCCAGCAGGAAAAGTGGCCGTGCTTGTTTCAGAGGGACATCCAGCCTTCTCAGCATCCTGCCTTGGGTGTACCAGTTTTACCCACGGGATTTCAGCACCAATGGGGGAGGCCTGCTCAGCTTGGCTGGGTTGGCTCTGAAGGGAAAGAGGATGACTTCAGTCCTCATAGACCATCACCCTTGCCTCATTCTCAACATCACCTGTGTGCTCATCCAGTGCACGGTGCCTCCAGGGAAAGGCACAAGGGCTCTGAGTCTGAAAGTAGATGGACACTCCTATTACCTTGGAACAATAAGTTACAGTGAGGAATTTACCCCAGCTTTCCTTTCACTTGTTTCCTCTGGTCTCCTTTTGAATTTGACAGTATCACAGGTCACAGAGATGGACATTATTCAGGTGTTTATTGGAGATTTTCCTTGCAGCAACACCACCATCAGTCGCTCCACATTGCAGTGCACAGCTCCTCTGCTCCCTGTGGGCGAGTACCCTGTGCTGGGCCTGGATATTCCCAGGGGATGGGCTTCCTCCAACCTGATGTTCACTTCTCATCTGGCAGTGACAGCTGCACGTCACAACTGGGGTAAGTCATGGAGGGTTGCTGCAGTTCCTCCACAGGGTTTTGTGTGAGGCATTGCAGTGACGTGGGCTTATTGTCGTGAAAGCAAAAATTATGAATTAAAATAATATTTTTGTTGAGAGCTAGCTTTCAGGCTCTGTCTTAAATCCCATTTTCTGTTCTTTTCTAAGGTGGCCTGAATGGAGGACATGTTTACCTGCATGGAACTGGGTTTTCCCCAGGAAAGACTTTGGTCACAGTCTGTGGCACCAGCTGTGAACTCCTGGGCAACACGACAGTGACTGAGCTGAGCTGCCTTGCCCCACGCCTACGAGGTCAGTTAAAACTCAGAAACTGTCATCGTGATAAAAATATCCCCTAAAATTTGACCCAAAATGGGGAGTCCTAGTTTATCTCATCCCAGAGGAACAAGGTGCAGCCCTGGAGAGAGAGAAGGAATTAACATAGCACTGACAAAGTTTGGACTTGGTGATCTTGGAGCTCTTTTCCTGCCATAATGATTCCATGAATCTATGACTTCTGTTTTTCGAACTCAGTCTGAGGACAGATGGTATCAGAGTGAGTTTTTGTGCTCGTGGGCATGGACGTTGGACTAGATCCATCATATGCCTGTGGCCACACTTGCATGGCATCAACATTTCCTCACAGCAGTTATTCCTTGGGAAAGCTCCCCATGTAAAACATGCATATGGCCTGCAGGGTTGGGTACCCAAGCACCTCTTAGCCATCATGACCATCTCAATGAATCAAGCTCCCTTAAATGCCTTTTCTTTTGAGGAAATGGTCTCAAGTTGCACCAGGAAAGTTTCAGTTTAGATATTAGAAATTTTTTTTGTTCACTTAAAGTGTTTTCAAGCTTTGGAAGACAATGCCCAAAGAAGTGGTGGAGCCATCACTCCTGAAAATGTTATAGGAACATGTGGATGTGGCACTTGAGGACACGGTTTAGTGGTGAACGTAGTGTTGGTGAGATGATGGTTGGACATGATTATCTTAAAGGTCTTTTCCAACTTTAACAATTCTTTGATTCTGTGGCTACACACATTTTGTGTTTTGGTTACGTGGTGGGTTGGCCTCAGTGGGGTAAAGGTGTAGAAGGAAAGAGGTGAATGACTGGAAGGGTGAACAAATGACAAACCATGGCCAGTTCATACCTTTGGGAAGTTGGAGATGAGGATTTGACTTCCTTGAGAGGAGGATGGGATCCTCCATCATGACCAGAGCATCTTCCTTAACTGGAGAGAGACATGATGATCTCCATGAGTCTCTTTGAAAGAAATAACCCTGCCTAAATTTTGGAGCTAACTCTTCAAAATTAGCATTTCCTGGGACAAGATACATTCCCTCCTTTTCCTACTGAAGGCTCAGAATTAGGCTTGTCAGATCTGCAAAAGGCAGAATTTAAGGCTTTTAAGTCTCAGCTCTGAGCCATGTACCACTCTCCAAATTCTAAACATGGAGTTTTCACCTTGGTGTTTGACTCCTTGGTGGAGTCCCCATCCCTGGAGTTGTCCAAGGAATGACTGGATGTGGCACTCAGTGCTCTGGTCTGGGTGACAAGATGAGGAGCAGCCAAAGCTTGGATTCTGCAATCTTGGAGATCTTTTCCAACGTAAATGGTGCTGTGATTCAGGAATTCCAGCACTCAGAAGCTTAACATTTCAGCTCCTTCACAGCTCTGAATTTGGAGACCATCTGGAGATCTGCAGAAATATTTGCTGTTCTGGGGCTGTCCAGACATCCAGTATCCAGGTGACCAGAGATCCATGACCTCTTATTCTTTGTGGATGTGAAAGAAAGATGGCAAGTTAGAGTGTCCATCAGGGTAAATTCACAGGGGTTTGTTCAAAGGTGTGTGGAATATCCATCCTCCAGAAATGAAGTTGAATAAATTATTTGCCAAAAACCACCCCAATGTGAAATTTAACATTCTTTTGAGCAAGGGTTGGGACAAGAGGCCTCCAGGTGTTCTCTTCAGCCTCACTTACTCCCAAATTCTAAATTTACTCCTGTCATTTTGAATGGTTCCTTTCATAGAATCTCAGAAAGATTTTGGCTGAAGGAACCTTAAAGGTCCTCTAGTTCCAACCCCAGTGCCATGAGGAATACTAAAAAAGATGGAAGGGAGAAAGAAAAAGGGCTTTAAAACCCAACCACAAGCACTCAAAAAGAGACAAGAAGGCATTAAGAGCTCAATTTTCTTTGTTTAAACAACACCCAGGCACAGTTCACAAAACTGCTTGTTACTTTAAGTAGAAAAAGACATGGTGCTGGAGCATTGGGGGAAAAAAGGCACAAATCCGGGCACTCTGGCTGTTGCAGGGAGAATAGCATACTGGCATTTAATCACGTTGATCCAAACTGTGTTCAGAACTCCCTGAGTGGTTGGTGGCAGAGGGATCCTGAGAAAAGCGATCTTACAGGCAGGACCACGATGCTTGTTCCTGTCACTAGATGTCAGCAAGTGAATGCTGATCGCTGGTGTGTGTTTGGAGAGGAAATGCAAAGGAAGCCCTGCCTTACCCTCTCTCTCCTGCCCAGGGTTTTGCAGCCTTGCCAGTTTTACCAGTCTAGTTGCAAAATATTTGTTAATGAAATATTTACATAAAAATATATATATTTTTTTTATTTTCTTAAAAAAATAAAAATCTTTTTGCAGGCTCTTTGTGCTCCCTGAGACACTTGTGTTCAGCTTGTGCACATCTACATCTGGCATGGGTGAATCTGTATACAAAGCAAGATGCTTTCCAGATACTATTCCACCTAATGCCAAATATTTAAGGACTTTTTTTTTTTTTTTTTTTATATTTATGGTTTTAACCCTGCCCCTCACCACGTTTAGGGTGATTTAAGTGCAGTAACTCCAGTCTCACCTCATGGTTTGCATTGTGCTGTTTGCCTGGGTAATTTTGCTCTTGGTGCTGGCACATCCAGTGCTCAGACCTTTCTTGCACTGCCTCGTCCACATGGGAGAGGTGGCAAAGAGACTCCAGGACTGTGAAGGAATGGGAAGGGGAGGTCTGTGGTGCTTCAGAGCCCCTCAGTGTTGTGTCCCAGTTGGATATCTGTCTGACCTTTCCCTGCTCCACTCGCCAAACTGGCTGATGTGAAGAGTTTAAGCTGCATTTCTTCTGTTACTGAGGGCTGTGAAGCAGAACCCCCTCTCCTCTGGCACTGTGGGATGTCAGGTGGCAATAGCTGCCCTGGCTCTCAACGCTGGGTCATGTTGTGTCTGGCTTGCTTGAGATTAGAGATGTCCACGTGGGAATCCCCAACCGGTCCATGTGGCTCTCTCATGTGATCCAGTCCACAGGGCAAGGCTCTGCAGGTAGGAAATGTGACTTCTTTCCTTCTTTCCCTTTGAGCAGGAGGTTTTCTAAGAGATGAGGAATTGCCAGGCTCAGCAGGATCCATCCATAAGCCTTCCTCGTGGGGCTTTCCTTAGGAGCTGGTGCTGAGCGGGGTCGCAGCGAGGTTTTGGTTTGATCACTGGCAAGAGCTGGGAATGTTACTGGGATATGCTCAACCCAAAGCACAAGGAATGGGAATGCAGGACCAGACTCTTTTATAAAAAATGTTGTCTTTTGCAAGGTGCAGAAAAATCAATTCAGAACAGAGCTAAAATTTGATTTTCATCCTTGAAGCTTAAAAAAAATTAACAAAATTAAATAAAATTAACAAAACCCCACTGCCTTCAAGGAAAAACAAAACCAAAAGAAAAATGCCCAAATTAACCCATGAGACTTATAAGGTAAAGATATAACTGGCTTGATCACCATGCCTGGAAGGTTTCAAAAGCCATGTAGATGTGGCACATGGGGGCATGATTTAGTGGTGGGTTTGGCACAGCTAGGAGAATGTTTGGCCTCAATCTTAGAGGGCTTTTCCAACCAAAATTATTCTATGACCATGAAAGCTGTCCCCTTCTCTGGTTCTTGCTTCTTTGCCACTGCATGAGCGAAAATGCAGTTGTAGATTCTGTTCAGCTCAGGTTAAATTTACAGAACATGTGGGTGATGTTTGTGGTCCTGCAAAAGATGAGAAAACTGTCAGGAAGCTTGAGACAGCTGAGAAAATAACTGATTATTCCTCTAAGGTGATACTAGGGTAAATGCCTAAGTAAGTCAGTCCCTTAGATTTTATGTTTTACATTAAGGTGAAGGTAAGGAAGGCACCTTGAAAAGGAGGTGAACTGATAAGAGGATGCATCAGAGTAAAGGCTGAGCCTGATTTTCCTGGTTGTATCAGCATGCTTGGAATAACAGGTCTAACTCTGGGGTTTTGATGTAACAGTTTTGGGATCTTTGTTGGAGGGTTCTGGACCTGCCGTTAACCAGGCTGCACTGGTAAAAGTGGATGTTTAGGGAGGAGGATTTAGATTAGAGACTAGAAGTGAGACTGGTTTAAAAGGATGTGTAGTTCAGTGGAGCTCTTTAAATGGGGCAAGAGGAGAGAGAGGAATGAGTTTTGGTTCTAACAAGGAGATGCACGGAGCCAGGACAGTGGGGACTAGAGCCAGGGAAATCTGGGGATTTGTATGAGCAGATGCAGAAGATATGAAGAGGGTCTGTTGTGGTATTGTGGCAATTGGGACCTCAGTACAAACCAGGGCCTCTGATGTTTATTGTGGAGATCACACCAAAGGATCCAAATGGTCCCTTCTACCTTTCAAATCCAGAAACGAAACTAAGAGGGGGAAATAAAGCATATTAATTCCATGGCAGGAATGTTCTGACAGGGAGATCTATCAGGCAGTGGAATAGATGCTTGAAAGCCACCTCTTGGGACTTCTGAAACCTGTCTCTGTGAAATGAATGTCTCACAGGGATCGATTCTTCACAGGCAAAGGTTGGACTCTATGACCTTACAGGTCTCTATCTCCTCTCCCTTTTATTAACTTTTTTTTTTTTTAATTCTTTGTCTTCCCTGCTAAGCACATGTTGCTGCTCCACAGTCCATTTTGTGAGGGGTGGATGACCAGGGATGTGAGTTTTGGCACTGGGACTCCTTGGGCAGTTTTTCAATCAATCCCCAGCTGCCCTTGGAGCCTCCTGCAGGTTTGAGCCTCATCACACGTCCAGCAGTTGCTATTAAACAGTGACCCAGACCAAAGCCCTTGTGCTGAGCATCCCAGGATCCTGGATTAAGCCAGAGTATCCTTCAAAGCCAGGGCTGGGGGTAGTCAGTCCCTAAGCCATTACCACCACACAGAGATTTGGCTGCCGTAGTGTCTGATCTCAAAAGAGAAGCTGTAATGAGCTGGGAGCATTCATCCCAGCAATGGGATTGCAGGTTTGATCTTTATAGGGAGTATAAAGCCTAAAGCAGCTTCATTCTGGGGTTTGAACACTAACCAATTAAACAGGGAGAAGAATTGTGTCCCAGAACAGGCAGAATATCCTTTTAGGACATGCCAAAAGTGTGTTGAAATCTTCAGTTGATATTTTTTTCTGCTATTTGGTAGGAGATAATGGCACCAACAACACCAAGGGCTATTTGTGTTTCATGGTTGGAGGAATGGGAAGGGAAAGGCCAAGACTTCCTCCTAAATTAATAAAGATATTGAAACTTCTGAGAGGAGGGAAATATGAAGATCTTGGAGAGGCCTAAGGAAAGAATGGGAATAGAACATCACATCTAAAAGTGATATACTCATCTGATGGACAGGAGATGTGGGGTGGGGAGGTTAGATTTTCCCCTCCTTCCACCTGAGAAAGAGAAAGCAATTCTAAGTTTGATTCTGGGGTGTGCAGATGATGTAGGGTTTGTTTGGATTTTGCTTCCTCTGATCTCTTTGCAATCCTTTGTAGCCATATTCTAAAACTTAGGTTTTACCTTTGTTTGCCTGGTTTGAGTTAAAAATTATTTCAGCTATTGTTAGGATACAAGGCCTCCTGTTCCTACAGGCATGATAACTTTGGGATGAGAACACTGGAGCACAGCAGAAACTCCCAATTTCCACATTTTCGGGTTGTTTCAAAAGTGCCAGAATGTTCTTGTGCTGAGCTCTCAGGGCTGTGCAGGAAACACCTTCTGGTGACCTTCATGAGCCAGGCAAGTTCTTTGACAGCAGCAAAATGTCGAGGAAAACTGTCCTGACGTTCTGTGAGTAGTTTCCAACATTCATCCCAAAATAGAGTTCAAGTGGTTTTCCACATAGGAAAACTCTGCCATGTTCCTTTCAAGACCACAAAGCCTTTCTGTAATTAATTGTTTCTACTCCAGGTTGTTGCAAACACAAGATCTTTGCAGCATTTAGTCCTCTTGGATGCTGTTTGTTTGTCAAAACACAGATATTTAGTGCTGCTTAAGATGCTCTTGGAACATCAGGAAAGACATATCACTTTTATTGTAGTCATAGAAAACCTGAAGTAGCATTAGATAGAATTTTTGGACAATAAAAGCAAAATCTTGCTGTCATTCTTTTAGGCTTTTCTGACTATTACTTGTTTTTGATGTAGGTCTTCAAGGCAGGGATTGTGTTTGGCTCTGTTTGGATGCCAAGCAAGAAAATTGCCCCTGGATTTTGGGAAGGAAAGGGATTAAGCAAATATTGCAAAGTTTGTGAGCATGTGGGTAACTTTATTTTCTCATTCTAAATCCAGAGGAAAAAAAAATAGAAAATAATTGTAAACTCTCTCTCTCTGAAGTTCAGAGCAGATGAACTGATAGGTTTCAATATTTCAAAAATACCTGAAACATTAAAGAATTATAAACTCTTCAGAATTACCCCATATGAAATAGTAAGCTTTAGCAACATGCGCTAAATATTTTAGTACAAGAAATAGAATACTTTCATATTTTTACAATTTCAACCCCCATTTTTAGGATTGCTTAGGAGACAAGACATTCATTAACAATGACACTTCCCCAGCAAACAAGGCACCTTTTGAGCAAATTGGAACTTATAAAAGCAAATAGCAAAAATCCCTTTCTTCATAAATTCCCATTGATTGGATTTCTTATGCTTAAGGAATACTCTTGGATGTTACAGTGAAATCTGTTATACTGTCCACAGACCTTTTCAGGAGTTTATTACAAAAATATTTGGTTAGTTCAGGATTAATGGATATTCTCCAAAAGTCAGGGCCTTGAGAGAAACGAATTTAATGTCTCTCATGGTTTAATGCTTGAAAGACTCCTGTCTAAAATTTCTAAACCCAAATATTTCAGCTGAATCTGAACTTAAGTGACAGTTCATAATACTTTTTTTCTAGCATTTTTTGTCTGGATGTAGTATAAGAAAATCTAATTTTTTCTCACACTGAATCACTAAGGTTGGGAAAAAACCTCCAAGATCATTGAGTCCAACTTGTGACTGATCCCCACCTTGTCACCCAGACCAAAGCACTGAGTGCCACATCCAGACCTCCCTTGGACACCTCCAGGGCTGGTGAGTCCACCACCTCCCAGGGCATTGCATTCCAGTGCTGAACAACCCTTTCCATGAAAAAAAAATCTTCCAGATGTTCACACCACTTGTTCTTTAAATAAACCTCAAAACAGCTGCTCCCATTACAATTTTTACCTCATCCATGGAGGCAGACGTGGACCACATCTCAAGTCATACTCAGCTGTAAAGCAAGGGATCCCAGTTCCCCAGGAGCCCTACAAGCTGTGTCAAAGTTTCCTCAAAAACTGTTGCTGGGTTTCCAACTTATGATATATGTTAAATTGTCACACCTCCTTGGTAAAAGTTTTGTGCCACATTCCTGACCTGTAAATCATGTTCTAGCTCTTCCAGAAGAAATGTCCATGCTTTTATTCAATCTCTTATGTCATCTCCTTCTGGACAGAGCACTTTGATCCCAAAGACCATCCTGGTGCTCAGGGCACAGAGGAAGCTACATTTTGCTCACACAAAGCAAATGGGGCTGAAGGAGGTGCATGGAGACCTAATTATCCTTGAAAAGGATGCAGCTAAAGAGGGGCTGGGTGCCCATCAGGAGCCAAAGGATGATGGAATGGTTTGGGTTGGAAAGGACATTAAAGTTAATTTAGTTCCATGGGCAGGGACACCTCCTGCAATGACACCTCTCGGTAGTTAAAATGTGCTCAATGTCAGTGGTGTTTAGGCTGCTTTGGGTTATTTTTTCCTCTTCTGTCTTGCAGCTTCTCTGGCCATTCTCTGTGGTCTGACACATTCTTCTGCCAGCTGCCAAGAGGACAGAGCCACCTTCATTGAGTGTGACATTCGAGTCCTGGTGGGCACCTCCCAGCAGAGAGGATCTGTGTCCTACTTCTACATCTGTGGGGACACCCTGCCCCAGGGACATTTTGCTGGACTCCTTGCCAGGTTAGTGCTGTGTCTCTCCATCAGCCCAGTGGGTCCATCCACAAATTACATCCCCCCCATGGCTTTCCAGCTTTTGCAGAGTTGTTCCAAATGATGGACTGAAGGAACAAATTCTTAGTTCTCACATTGATGTCAATAGAGCTGTTTAGCCTTGAGACCACTAGAGAGCTCTGCTGGGTAGTGGAATTCATTCCCTGTGCCTATCAAAGCATCTCCAGTCCCCCCTCCTTCTCTCCTGCCTTTTTAAAGTGTTTGAGAGACATCAGAAAATCCATCTCGTAAACAGCCTGCTTTGTTCCTTCGTAGGTTTTAATATTTATCTTCTGATCCAAAGCAACATCTGGTGGATGCCAATGGGAAAAAAAGATTAGGCATTATGAAAAGCAGAAGTCTTCTTTTTTCTGTTGTTTTCTCTTTTTTTCCTTCTGCTTCGCCCCCCCCCTCCAAGCACTTTCATGAGTAAAAAGTCAAGGAGTAAATTCAGCAGGGTGTGCAAGGGTGCTTATGCTTTGCAAATCCAAGGCCAAGAGCTGTCCAGGAGTATACCTTGGAACTGTTGTCTTTGATGGAGCAGTGAGGATTTATTCCTGCTGAGAATTTACTTCTAGGAGTAAGTGAGATGTCTGAGTTAAGGAATAAGCAGGTAAATGATTAAAGATTTGGTTTGGAAGGGACCTTAAAGGTTATCTTGTTCCAACCCCTGCCATGGGCAGGGGCACCTTCCACTATCCCAGCTTGATCCAAGCCCCATCCAACCTGGCCTTAGACAATTCCAGGGATCCAGAGGCAGCCACAGCTTCTCTGGGAAACCTGTGCCAGGGCCTCCCCACCCTCACATGGAAGAATTTCTACCTAATCTCTAATCTAACTCTCTCCTCTGTCAATTTGGAGTCACTCCCCCTTGTCCTATCACTCCATGCCCTTGTGAAAAGTTCCTCTCCAGGCTTCTTGTAACTCCCCTTTAGATACTGGAACAAGTTGAACAAAACTTTCCAGAAGTTATTTAGTAAATAGTGAATTAGAGCAGCATTTCAATGCACTGCCCATGATTTGCTGTCCGTGGTGAACAAGCTTCTGGCTGCTGCATCTTGCCACAGTCCACGTATTTCTGTGAAGTTGCAGAGATTTGATGCTCATCCTGACCTGGTCCTTGCATCATACCTGGTGTTGATTCACCAGAGGGAGCTCTGAATAACCTGAATTGAGGGGAAAAAAAAAACAAACAACTGGCATTTACTGTACAAAGACAGCAAGACATGAATTCCACAATTTTAAACTTGTTAAAAAATATGAAAATAGAAGTTTCCAACTAAAATTAATTTAAAAAAAAGTTTAAACAGTTGCAACACCTCTCTGTGGGTCTGTCACTTCTTCCTCACCAGTTTTTTAAAATTGATCTAGATTTCATCAGGCAGGCCTGGACTTTTTAAGAAAATTCCTCCCAGTTTTGAGAAAATCAGTGCTAGGCAGAAAGAAATTATTTTCCTGCTGAGGAGACAGAGGGCAGAATTCTGCCCTGATCTGGCCAAGTGTCCAAAGCCACACTGTGCATTGGTAATATCCTGTAACGTCCCAGGAGATGGGGAGGACAGATCTTTTGAAGAAGACAAAAGAAAGGAGACTTAGAAGGGGGGGGGGGGGGGGGGGGGGGGGGGTGGAAGGTGAAATTGAAGTAATTTAATCAGTTCTACTGCTCCCAGAATGCCTTGTTTCACATCAAGAAACTGCAGGAGCCTTGCCTTGTCTGGTTGAACTTTGCTTTCCTTTTCCTCACATCCGTGTAAACCAAATCCAGAGAACCAACAAACCTGAGAGGGACAGGACAACCCCATATGTGTTTCTTTTTTGCTTATTTTTCCCTGAATATCAAAATTGTGCTCTGCTCTTCACTGATTAAAAAAATGCATCTTCAATGATGTAATAATAAAATAATAATAAAATAATAAAATAATAGTAATAACAATAACAATAACAACAACAACAACCACAACAACAACAACAACAGCAACAACAACAACAACAATAATAATAATAATAATAATAATAATAATAATATAGTCTGATTACTTTTTTCTTGCTCCTTTTCTTGGTTTGGGCTGCCACTGTGGAGAAAGTCACAAAGTCCTTTTACTGACTGTTTGCTTATTGTTTTCACTCTGGTTTTTAGTCCAATTTCACTGTGAATGCTCCAGAGACAGGGTTTATTATTCCTCCTGGGAATCCTATCAGGGAGAGATTTCTGAACCAAATCAATCAAATTTTTTACCTACTATTTTTCCATTTTCCCCACTTCTTCAACATCTTTCTTATTGTCTTAATTTTTGACCCTATTGTGCTCATGCTTATCTTTTATTTGGAAATTAAAATTTGGATGGATTTTTTTTTCTAGTGAGTTTATTTCTAAATTAAAGGGAAGTTTATTTTTTTTCCTTGTTAAAGAGAAGTAGGGGCAAAGGTTGTTTGTTTTCAAAAAACTTTCCTGATTTGAGAAATTTTAGAAGAAATAGAAGGAAAAAATTGAGAGGTTTGAATCATACAAATTAACTTATTTCAGAACTTCTGAAAACTGTTTTCCACATTTCAGTGCAGAAAAATATTTAATTTTAAATTGTTAATGAAGTTTGCAGGAAAGTCTTAGAAAATCTAAATGTTTTCACCAGAAAATAGCTATTTTGAGGATTCCTGAAATAATACATATTGATTGTTTTAATTAATAATAATAAATAATAATAAAATAGATATGAATTTTAGTTCTGTGCAAATGCTCAAGGTTAAGACATTTGTCCCAGGATGGGGACGAAACCACTGAAGTAATTCCTGGTTTAAGTGCACATTGAATTTCTCCTGTTTCTCTTACTATGTTTATAGAATCACAGAATAGTTTGGGTTTGAAAGGACCTTAAATCTGATTTCATTCCATCCCTGCCACGGGCAGGGACACCTTCCATTTTCCCAGGTTGCTCCAAGTCCTATCCAACCTGGCCTTGAACACTTCCAGGGTTGGGGCAGCCACCTGGACAATGGTTTTCAGTGGTTAAAATAAGTATTTTCTTTATGTAGTTTGTACCACAGCCCATACTTTATCTGCTTATAATGGCAAAAGCATGTTCCTTAAAAGAGTTGTAAGCTTTGCCATTAACAACCTGAATTCCATTTAATAATTCACTCTTTTTCTTGCATTTTCTTTAAACATTGCAATTTGTTAAGAGTGTTTCGGAATATGCTTGCATGAGGACAGAAAAGAACTGGCTCCTACAAGCAAAGCATATTTACTTTTTGCAAAAAAAAACCCAAAAAACCTGTGAAAACCACTCAAAGGTCCTTGTATTGACTTAAATGTTTGGGAAATTGTGTCCATGCCCTGCATGCAGCTGAGCACCACCTCCTTCTGCCTTTAAAATTGTTGGTTATTTAAAAGATGCAGTTTTTTCTTGGAGCTTTAAAAAGTACTTTGCAGTCTTGAAAGACAGCTCAGTCCACTGAATTATTGTACAGGACAAGATCAACTCTCAAAGTGTTGCTATCAAAAGCAAGTGCCCCAAGGCTGGCTTTTGATTATTGATACAGCAGAGGAAAAAGTTTATTTAAATATAAAAATAAAATTTGTTGTTAAAAGGGTTCAGCAATTTGCAGAAGCTTGAAGGTTTTTTTTTTGGTTATTGTTGCTGTGGTTTTGTTTTTTGTTTTTTTTTTTTTGCTTATTTTGGGGTTTTTTTTGTGTGTTTTTGTGGTTTCTAATGTGTCTGATTCCTTTATCACTTTAACCCTGAATAAGGGCACCAAAACCAAAAGCCCCTAAATGCAGGTCACAGCAGAGCTTTGTTTGCAGAGTGAGCTGCTCCATCCAGCAGGGAAGTTTTCAATCTTCAGGGTCATCAAACCACTCTGATCATTACCCTCCCAACAAAGCTCTGAGTCCTGGCTTTCCAGTTGGGTCAATTTTGGGAGAGATTTGGGCAAAGGAGGTGCTTCACCCCCTCTACTCCTCTCTCACGAGACCCCACCTGGAACAGGGTCCAGCTTTGGGGTCCCCAGCACAGGAAGGATTTGGAGATGTTGGGGTGAGTTCAGAGGAAGCAGGATGATGATGATCAGAGGGATGGAGCAGCTCTGCTCTGGGGAAAGGTTGGGAAAACTTGGATTACTCAGCCTGGAGAAGAGGAGGCTGCAGGGAGAACTTCGAACACCATTTAATGCCTAAAGGGACTCCATGAGATTTGGAGATGGACTTTGGACAAGGGCTTGGAGCGACAGGGGAATGGCTTCAAACTGACAGAGGGTATATTTTTCAGAGTTGTTAGGAAGGAATTGTTCCCTGTGAGGGTGGTGAGACCCTGGCACAGGGTGCCCAGAGAAGCTGTGGCTGCCCCTGGATCCCTGGAAGTGTCCAAAGCCAGGCTGGATGGGAGGTGGAAGGTGTCCCTGCCCATGGCAGGGGGATGGAACTGGATGGTCTTGAAAATTCTTTCAGTCCAAACCAGTCTGGGGTTCTAATCCCAGGGGCACTTTACCAAAACCCTGTTATATGGGATTTTCAGGAACCTGAAGGCCTCTTAAAATCCTGATCCTGCCTATCTGATCCTCTGTTTTGTTGAGTAAATCATGCTGTGAATTCTGCCCTTTCTTAGCTGTTCAGAAAAGCTGTGTAATTTCTGTTTTGCTGGTTGTTGTGTTGGTGTTGCTGCAACTCCTTTCTCCTCACCTTCCTACAACTTGCCTGTGTGAATCTGATGATGGGGTGGGAAGAAGAGAAATACACAGCAATGGCCAAGAGGCACAGAATTAGGTTGGAAAAGACCTCTGGGATCATCAAGTCCAGCCATTAACCCTGCATCACACTTTGCTCACTACTAAACTATATGTTAAATCCTATAGCTCCCCACAATGAAACACTACCAAAATCAACAACTGTCTGCAGCAAAACCAAGGAAAAAAAAATGTTTCTCTCCCACCACGTTTTCTATTCCTTCTTCCCCCTGTGCAAGGGGAGGCTTTAGAGCAAATGTCTGCTGGTATAACTGGCACATATATCGAATCTCCTTAGTCTGGGCTGTTAAGTAAGTTTAATTAATTTACTAAGTTAATGTTCCAATGTTAGCAACAAAGCATCATTGCAATCAGCTGGGTAGCAGGAATTGGAACCCCTAAATGAGCTCATTTTTTCACAGTTGGAATTAGGGACCAGTTAGCCAGTTGTGTGGTTTTTCCAATTTCTCCCCTTGCCCTAGGGGAGTTGCAAGTTATTCATTCCCCATTGCTAAGTGTGAGTAAGATGGGGAGGGGGGAGACACAAACCAACCCTACTCCTTGTAGGAGTCCATCTTTGCTCCCAACACTGCTGATTCCCTCCCTGTTGTCTGCACTTATCTGCCTGCCTTGGTCCTAGACTGGCATTTGTTCCTGTTTGTGATGGTTTGGAGAAGGAGAAAAGCATCACTGAGAGATATTTACTGCATGTGTTTTCATCCTGAGTGCGTGCAGATAAAGGGGGGAAAAACAAATAAACAATAAAAGAATGGAAACAAAATTACCGAAATTTGCAAAGTTTGACAAATGGTGGCCAGGAGTTGCCACAAGCTAATGGCTTTCAATGATTAATAAGAGTAAAAATAATTGCATTTCATTAAGATTGATGACACCCCATTTAACCTCCCTTCTCGTTTCAGCCCTAAAGTGGAAAGAGATGAAGTTCTCATCTATAATAGCTCCTGTAACATTACCATGGAAACTGAGGCAGAGATGGAGTGTGAGGGAGCTAATCAGCCAATTACTGCCAAGATTACTGAGATATGGAAAAACTGGGGCCAGAACACTCAGGTATAATCAAATCTTTTTTACAGACTGATTCAAACAGCTTAAAATTAAATTTGTAATATTGTGTACATTTAAAGGGGGGCAAGAAAAAAAACAATTTAGGCTGAGCAGCAGCAATATATAATATTAAATGCTTTCCAACTTTGAATAGCAGTTCTAATGCAGCACAGCTGAATTAATGGTTAACTATGGCTAATCGTGTATTTTATGAGACATAAATGAGCTTTACCTTATTTTCTGAGCAATCTATGTATTTTTTAACACTCTCTCCTTTTTTTTTAGCATAAATTCAATTTTCTTATAAAAGTGTTATTTTCTGTTGAGCAGAAATTTTAGCCATGAGGTACAGTTTCTGCTCTCTGGCAGAGACTTAGCATTCAGTGCAGCCTTGGTTATATTTGATTTTTGCTGCTTTTCAGTAGCTGATGGAAAATGGGACAGTGTTCCCAGTGCTATCTGTGGGTACTGCAAGAAAAGAAGACATATGCCAAGAGTTCATGACAAAAAAAGCTATAACCCTGAACCAGCATAAATTTTAAGACTTGCTACATAAAAATGTCATTGCTAATCTGAAATGTCCTGTTAAAGTCCTCACAATTTTGCAGAGGGAGTGTTTAGCTACATGCAAGAAGAAATTTAGAGGGGTTGGATATTTGTTGAACACCAATTATCCCTTCTTCATTCTCCTTTCCTAAAGGAGCAGCTCCTGAGATGCGGTGGAGACCTCTTGAATACAGGAACCTGTGAGTGGGGATAGTTACACACCTGACTTAGGAAAAAAACAAAGGCTATTTTTAATCTTTTAAAATAAACTTTTCAAACAATCTTTTAGCACAGTTTAGGAAAATGAAGCTCATTTGCTCAGCATCAATATTAAAGCTACCACAGTAATTTTTAACTCTATCTGCAAAGAGATTTCCTGTGTCTAAGGACTTTAAATTTACTTTGCCAGCCCAAAAGTAGCTGCATTGTCCTGGCAGAGTAATTTTGGTGCATTTCTAGTGTTAAATTCTGTATTTAGTTTTATATATCTGATCTATTCTGTATTTAGCAGTCTCTGAATACTTGCAAATCCACCTTACATGAATATTACTATTGCGGTGGAGTATCCTAAACTAGAATTCCTTGCTTCTGTTAAGCCTGTCCTTGGTTTGTGAGGGAATATCAGATGTAGAATGTTTCTTATTAAGATTCATTTGCTCATCAGCCTTGTTAGTTATGGTACCTTAAACATGCCCAGCTAAGGAGAAATACAACCCTCAAAAAATGCTGATTGGTGACTGCAGGAGTGAAGGGAAGTGCCCAGGCAAGCATGAGATCAAATAGTAACTCCTCCTTACATTCCTCTTTTCCTTCCCAAATGGGATAAGGGCATCTCTAAAGTCCCAGAGCCTGGGCTGCAGCACAGAGGGATATTCCCCTCTGCTGTCTGTGATCTGGGCTGTGTCACAGCTCCTGCAGCCTCAGTAATGGCAGGATGACAGCTTGTCCTGTGACTCAGGTGGGAGCAAGAAGAGGAAGAAGCTGTGAGGTTTGCTCCTGCTGTGGTTTTTCTGCTCAGAGTAGGGAAAACCAAGGAAGTCCTAAGTGTCCAGAATGAACAAATTTATCCAGAGCAGGATGAAAACAGCAGCACCTTAGATCTGGGATTTGCTGCTGCTTAATGAACCCAGTGGGCATTCAGAATCATTTTATCCCTCTTCCCAAAACTGGCTTGGGTGAGCAGAGGTGGATGGGTGGGGAGTTCAGATAAATGGCTTCAATTTTGGTCCCTTTCTGGCTGACAGCATCCTGTTAAGATTTACGACCTGGTGCAGCGCATGCATGCTTCACTGTGGAGGTTTAAATCATGTCATGTGAACTGGCCTTACCTTTCCAGTGGAAAAAATGGTCCCCAGCTCCAGCACTAAGCAGCGAAATGCATTAATAGCACCACGTGCCTTAGGATAATGGTGCTATTAGCAGGCAGCACAACTCTGTGTACAAGTAATGGGGCTGCATCTCTTTATAATAACATCTGGCACTTCTCTTGCATGCTCATGCAAGGATCTCAAAACATTCCATAACAAAGGGGCATGATGATCCTGTTCTCAGCACAGCTACACTGCTCAGTGGTTTGTTTTCTGCTGCCAGCTGAAGGATGCCCAGGCAGGCCAAGAACTCAGCCCAAGCCTTGGGTGCTGTGGGAGGGTTGTTCAGAGGTGATTTAATGATGATGGTGGAGCAGGATTAGCTCCAGGATGGCACTGGAAGTAAAAATGTAGAAAGTCTGACAGAGGCTTATGGAATGGAATGAATGGGCACTGGCAAGAAGAGAGAATAGCCTTGGTCGAGAGCAGAAAATAATAAATAAATAAAGTGTAAAATATTGGTTCTGGGAACTTGAGCCTGAGAGGTAAAAATGGTGACACACCAAACCTGCAAGAGTTCCAGCAACATTTGGACAACATTCTTGGGCACAGATTAGGGTTCTTAGGGCTGTTCTCTGCAGAGCCAGGAGCTGGCCTTGATGATCCTTGTGGGTTTCTTGAAACTCAGGATATTCTATTATATGCCCACTATTCTGTGACACAGTTTTTAGGGTATTTTTTCATCAGTTGTATTATTTAAACAACTTCATTTTCTGGTAGGTGCTGAAAAATCCATCACTTAATTTTTGTCCTTTCAACTCTGGTCTCTGAGCTGTTGCTTGCATGAATCATAGAATCCTAAATGTTGGAAAAAAACCTCCAGAAACATCAGGTGCATGGTTACAGTCAGGGATGGGCTCAGATCTGAATCTAGAGGACTCCCAGAATTTCATGGGGTTTCAAGGTGCTACCTGGAGATCTGTGACTTTTGCTGCAGACTTCATGAAATTTCAGTCCAATTTGGATTTTTCCTGATGTCTGATCTGTGTCCCACCACTCCCCTCGAGAATAATTTTTATGATTTTCATTAGAAACTGATTTAAGCTCTTTCCTCACTTTGTGTTTGAAGTATTTTGCCCTGTATGACTTAATTAGGTCACAAGAAATAAGCAGCAGGCCTCTGCCCCACTGTTGCATTCAGCATCATTAGTGTTTGTAACTTGCTCTGTTATTATCTAAGAAGAGTTGCACAATTATTTTTTATTTCAGTATATAATGCAATTTAGCCTACTGAAAAGAGAGGGAGGGCAAAAAAACCCCCAGCACTGATTGTATATCCCACAGGACTTAATTAGTTCACAGCTTCAAGAATGCACTGGATAATGGGAAGACATGAATTAAATAATAAAAGGGAAAAGAAAAGTTCTAATGCTCACTCAGTACCTGTCCACTTCCACCTTGTCTGCATAATGAGACGTCAGCTCTGGTGACACTGATGAGATGTGCAAAACACCCCAAAAGCACAAGGAGAGGATGCTCATGGGAGGGTTTGACCGGGCTGGGATGGCTCTGAACCCATTATGCTTAGTGAGCCTTCCCATTATTATTCCAGATCATTGGACCAGACCTAATCATGAGGCAAACATGCTGCTGGAGCAGCTCTTCCCTGCTCCTACTCCCCCTCCTCTGCTGGCCCACATGGCTGATGGAATATTTGGCAGAGGGCCGATACCATGTATTAAGTCAGCCCTAGGGAAGCTGAACTGGTATCCCAGTGAATTCCCTGCAACCCAACCCTCAAGGGGTCCCTGTTGAGGGGTAGGGGGTTAATAAAAAATAACTTGCCAGATAAAAATGCCATCCCGGATTATGGCTCTGCCTGGGTGTGCTGCACTGCTTTGAGTTTGTTTTCAACAGATATTGAGATTTAAGGGGTGGCTTAGATTATTGAGGACCTGTGAATTCTTAGCTTGGTGACTGATACAGGGATAACTGTTTTGCTCACTTCTCATGAAAGAAAAAAATATAAACCCCACAATGGCCATGTCTGAGATAGATACAGCCACCTCAAAAATAATTTCTGTTCAGCTTCCACTTAATACAATCAGGACTACATGTTCAAATCCCTTGGATTCCTCTGTAGGTCTTAGAATAATTCCTTTCCTTCTTTTATTAAGCCTTTTTTTCCCCTACATACCATCTCTCTTGATGCCAAAGTATTTGGAGGTGAGGGAAGCGATGGAATGGTTTCATTTCATTGAGTGGTGGAGATATTTGGTGATTTACAAAGGTGGCAAAACCTAGGCAGCTTTCAGGGGGCATGGAAGGGTCTCTGGCAGCCCAGGGCACTCTGGGCATAAAGGACTGTTACTTTATTACTCACAGCTTGACTCATGAGAGGTCAAAGATTGGTTTGGGTTGGAAGGGACATTAAAGTTCATCTCATTCCAACCCCCTGCCATGGGCAGGGACAGCTCTTGGGCGTGTTCTCCATCTCTGAGGGTTACAAGTGATGGGAAGTGACTCTTCTCTTTTACTCTCGTTTTAGAGCTCGTGTTGTGTGGATGTTTGATGGGTGCATTTTTGGGGGTGAAGGGCTCATACTTGGCAGTCCATGAGGAAAACCACCACAGCAGGCTGAGGGTAGTTAGGCAGGGCAGGGATCATAGAGTCACAGAAGGGTTTGGGTTGGAAAGGATCTCAAAAAGATCATCTAGTCCCAATCCTCCTGCCATGGGCAGAGACACCTTCCTCTAAAGCAGGTTGCTCCAAGCCCCATCCAGCCTGGCCTTGAGCACTGCCAGGAATGGCGAAGGAACAGAGCAGATTCCAGTTTGATATGGAATTTGTTTGGAAGGGGATAATAAAACAGCTGTTCTGTTTTATTCTCTTCTCCACTTGAAGAACTATGGTGCAATGGATATTTAATTCCATGCATCCATTTAGAGAGTACAAACTCAGAACACTTTATCTGGCCATGGGGATCACAACTTGCTGAGGTTTGGGATTAGTTTCATTGGATTTATTAGCAAGTATCCTGATAGAACCTGACTTTATGTTGTCTTGAGCTGTGAGTAGAATTCCTGGCAGTGCAACCAGCCAAAAATAGCCATGTCACACAGAATGGGACATCAAAAGTAGGACTAGCTGAACCTCTTCTACAATATTTTGTGTGTTTTTTCATAAATATGCACTTTTAACAACCCAGTAAGCTTATCCCTTGCATCTCCAAATTCACTGTTTTCTTAACTTGATATCTTGGTCTCAGTGTTATTTTCAGAAGGAGGTGAGGAGGGCAATAAAACCCACCAGATCCTCACAGAATAGGAGTGGAACAGTCCATAAAAAAAAACAAAACTAATTAAAAAAAAGCCACAAAACCAGTCTTGGGGTGTGGAGGCTGCTGGAGCAGAGAGGTACCATCTGCAAGATTGTTAAGTTGTAGAGAACCAAGATGGGCTCCTCAGTAACCACAGGCAATGTGAAGAGATAAATGGTTGACCCGAGCCCGTGTCAGGCAAGGATTGATGCCACTATCAGCCCCAGTGCCTTTGCAATGATTTTTTAAAAAATCTCTGATAGAGTGTGTTATCTAGTTACTGGCATGAGGGCAATGGCCTGGAGGCAGCAGGGAGGAGTGGGGGAGGAAGAAGGAACGGAGGAGAGAGAGAGAGGGAGAAAGGGGAAAAAAAAAAAAAAAGGTCATTCCAGGAGGACAATCTCTGTCGGACTAAATGAGAAAATAAGGGCCTTGCTCTGGAAGGGGAAGGTAAATAAATAAATAAATAATAGGAAAAAGGGGCTGCTAGGTGTGTAAGGAAAGGATAAGCAAAATTGCTTCTCTGTCTTCTTTTTTCTTGTTTTCCTTTTTTCTTTTTTTTTTTTCTTTTTTTTTTTTTTTTACCCTTCCTTTTAATGGGTTCAGCCTTGGGCTGCAATGGGAAATTTAGGAGTTGTGCTTGTGGTGTAGTTTTATTTTCCCTTAACTTTTTGCTTCCTGATTTGAGGTTTAACTGTTTCCTCTCCTGCTGTTAGATGAAAAAATAAAGACTGAACTGTAACTCTCTCTTTTTTTCCCTCACATTGTGAAAATCCTCTTGTTTTTAGTTTCAATCCCACCATCTTTCTAATGTCTCTGAGGAGATTACTTCCTGAATTGTAAGTGGCTTTCAGGGAACACTCTTCTCCCCATCACTCATAGAGCTGCACTGAGAGGTGCATTGGAACCTGTCCCCAGGATATCCTGGGATGGAATGCCATAATCCCCAGGATGGGATATCAGTCCCTGTAATCCAAAGCACCTCAAAGCTTTTCCATATGCATTTAAACAAACCTGTGTGAAATCAGAGCTGAACACTGCATAGTTTAATGAGACCTGTTTTCCTTTTCCCACTTCCATTTATCCCTGCTCCCAACCTTTAAGAGAAATAGATTTGGAGTGAAAAGCATCATTTTGGAAGTGCTGCTCCAAGGACCAGAAAGGAAATCTTTCCCTTCCTGTACAAAGAAAGGTTCCAATACAGGTCAGGAGGGTGTGGGGAAGCTCCTGAGTGACTGTGGCCTTGTGTCCTCTCCTCTTGCTCCCAGGTGCTGGCACAGAGTCTTGCTGCCACTTTTCTGTTTAATTATGACAGAAACTCTAATTGACTCCTTCAGCAATTCAGATTTTTGGGGGGGAAAGATTGTCTGTGTTTGGAGCCATGGCTTTGGCTCCCCATCTGTGGGACTTGGTCTCACAGAATGGTTTGGGTTGGAAAGGTCCTTAAAAGATGTAGATCCTTCGGCCAGACTAGGTGTCTCAAAGCCCTGTTCCACCTGGCTTTGTCTCCTTGCAGGAAGGGAGTGGGAATTTTGGATGCCTGGGACTGTGCTGGGGTGTCCAGCCTTGGGCTCTGGGTGAAATTGGAGGAAGCCTCGTGCCTTCTCCAGCTGCTCATCTTGAATTTAATGGGAAAAAGGCTGAGCAACTTGAGACACACCTAAGCCAGGCTTGTTCTGCATTGGAGCATGGCTTAACATATCTGATGGTCTAGTGTCATAGTTGAGGAGACAACACAAAGCAACACACTCCATTTTCAGAAGGCTGCAAACAGTTTTGATTACAGCATGCATGCTTCTTGTACATTCTTACAAAACTCATAAGTTTACACTTTACTCATTGGTCACGAGAGACAAACAAAGTGCTCATTGGAATAGGCAGTTACAGATTTCTCTTATTTATCCTTATTTCTTTCTTGGTTTCCATGTCAACAACCTTGGTAAAAAATTATTTCAGGAGTAAACTTGGATCCTCTTATCAAACTTCTCTCTGGCTCACAGAAGTCACTGCAAAACCTCTTCCACAGTCTTGTCCTTGTTGTGGTGTGATGTGGGATGAAGATGTGGCCTTTCAGCCCCTTGTGTCACTAACAGAGGACTCTGTCACCCTCTGACTGTGTCCTCTCCCCCATCCCACCCAGAGCAGCACTGTGGGCTGGATGCTCCACATGGTGTTTTCTGTGTACCAGAGACATTGTCTGACCTATAACTCCTTCCCAAATATTCCTGGGGTCTGGCTCAGCACCCAGCAAGGACTGGGCATGTGGGGGACCCTCTACTGAAATTTGGGAGATTTCAGTGGCATAGTCTTGGCCAGAGTGGGATCATTGAAGGGATTCTTGATGTGGTTGGGCCATGAATGTAGTTCTAAAGTTCTGAGTCTGGTGCCTGGCCTGTCCTCCGCCCATGAGGGCTGAGATCAGGTGTCCCACCCCATCCACAAGAAATGAGAAGTCTTGGATAAAATGTGTGAGAGAGGAACACGGTATGATTTATTTCTTTGGGAAAAAAAAAAATCAATCCTGAGGATAACAAAAGCCTGAAAATTTGATCTTTTAGCAAACCGCTGGTAGTGATGGAGACACAAGCGTCTTGCATTATGATTTCTGTGCACAGAGTTTAGAGTGAGAAATAGAGAAAGGACAAATAGTATTTGTTCAGGATTTTTAAAATTTTTTTCCTGGTTTTGTTACTGTTGGTGCTATCACTACATTTAGCATAGACTAAAAATGTGAACTAGGTGTACAGCTAGAGGAAAAAAAAATATAAAATGGGGAGATTTCAGTTCAGAGAGCGTTTATTAATAACCTTAAAAAAATGTTGTAGCAGGAGGGAAAACCAGAGCTCTTTGCCATGGTGAATCTACTCGAGGCTTCCCCTGTCTCAAAGGAAAGGGTTAATTTGATGTGGTTGCCAGTAAAAGCAAGCTGTTTTCGTGGTGATGAGCCTGTAATAGCCGGTGATAGACTGGCTTAACAACTGCTCGCTAAATGCTGGGTACCACCCCCTGATTGGCAGCTCCCTAAGTGGAAGCCCCTCGTGTCCAATCTGTCCTCCTGAATTGCTGTAGAGCAAAGGACTTCATTAAGGGATTGTGAGGAGACCTCCTAAAAATCAGCAAATAATTATGCTGGGGAGGAGAGGAGGGGACTGAGAGCTCTGTGGTCCCCGTGAAGAAAAGCAGACTGCCAGGGCAGGGAAGCATCAGGTGAAGTGGGTGCTATAAACACTTATGCTGGGTCTTCTCAATAAAGCTCAGTTTAGCCCTGTCTATGACTTAAACAAAATATTCCCGGTCAGCTCCCTGGGTGGTGGAGGGCTGGGAGCTGTTAGCTCATATTCAGTTAAATTTCAAATGTCAGAGCTCATTAGTGGTGATTTTAGCCAAAGACAGTTTGTGAGGAGCTGGGTAAATTTGAACTTCCTCAAATAAAATTGAGGAAAGAGATTGCTGTTTTGCTTATTGATTTGTTTGCCTGCTTTCACACATCTTCTCTGGGTCTGGGATTCTGATCAAGGGTCAGGCTCAGCTTCACCCACTTAAGGGTCACAGGGCTCCCTCTTTCACACACACTCTCTTGCTCTTTCATTCTCAAATTCACCTTTTTTCGCAGTTTTTTCTCCTTCCTTCATCTGTGTTTGGTGAGTAGAAGATGCAATTTTTGCTTTCAGTGTTGAAGGGAGCTTTTCCCTGAGCTCACCAGTAAACCCTGGAGGGCAGGCACCGGAAGGCAGCACAGATAATTCTGTGGTAAATTTAGGTTAGATATTTGGGAGAAATTCTTCCCTGTGAGGGTGAGGAGACCCTGGCACAGGTTCTTAGAGAAGCTTTGGCTACCCCATCCCTGGAAGTGTTCCACACCAGACTGAATGGGGCTTGGAGCCACCTGGTCTAGTCAAAGGTGTCCTTTCCTCTGGCAGAGAGTTAGATCCAAATGCTCTTTAAGGCCTTTTCTTGCCCAGACCAGTCTGTGATTGCATGATTCTCTGAAAGGAATTGGTTCAGAAGGAGTTGGGCAGTCAGTGTTCTGCAGTGACTTTTTGGGAGCCCTCATGGGGTGAGTCAGGGGGCTAAAAATGTGCTCAGTCATCTGAGCTAAAAATGTGGCTTCAAAGCTGAGATGGCCCAGACAGTGCTGCAGAAATTGAGTTTTTTTCCATGCTGAAAGGACTGCAGATGCTGGTTACTGGCATGGCTCCAAGCCAGTGCTCAATTTCAGATCTGGAGGAGGGAGTTTCTGGTAGGCACATGAAGGGTTTGAATACAGGTATCATGGGTAACAATTCTGGGGGGCTTTCTCCAGGTGCTGATAGCTGGCTTTTCCACTTTTACCTACATCCCTCTGTGTGTGTGTGCACTGGGATGGTATCCAACTCTCTCCAAAACAAAATTCACCCTTGGAATATTACTCAGCACACATCTGCATCCTTGAGCATTTGTATTAATTCAAATACTGAGGTAAGGATGTGCCAGCAGGGACCCTTGGGTAGAAGGACCCTGGGTTTCATATCGGGCCAAATGATTTACAGGCAGACAAGCGTGTGTGTGTGGGAGGCAGAGAGTGAAGGCCATGGAGTGCATTATTGCAGGGGATCTGTATCCCCAACAAAGACGATCTGTTACAGCCCTGTTGCAGACAGAGGGATGTCTTTACAGCTCAGACAGCAGCAGTTTGTGCTTTCATCTCAAAGGCTCCACAGTTCAGAGGGCAGTGTGTTGGTGGGGAGGTTCTCTCTCACAATAGGCTCTCATCTTTTCTGATTTGAATGAAGTTTGGGCTAAAATCTCCTGAAATGACAAGAGCAGTTACTGTCGCGTGACGTGTGTGATGCTCTCTTCAGCGGAGAAGTTCTCATTCAGGCCAAGTGGTTCAAAGTGCACTAAATTAACTTCAGCTGCCTTCTGGCTTCTGTTGTTGGACTGTCTGCACTCCTGAAATCGTCTTTCGTGTGCCTTTGTGATCTCAAACTACTGAAAAAAATTAAAATTAAATAGATGGAAGTGCTGTTCCATTGAGAATTGGTTCTAATTTTAGCTACATAAAATAGATGTATTAAAGTGTACATATCTGCTGCAGACATGTTCTCATTTTGAAGGCGTCTTGTGGCAGGAATGTTCTCCCCTCTTTGTGCAGCAGTAGGGTGGGAGGCTTTATCTGGATTATCAGGCTTAAAGAGACACCCCTGACTGCAGGAATATGGCATGGATGTTCCCAGTGTTCTAAATTCCACTCAGTGCTCAGAATCCCAGGAACTGGGAACTGGCAAATTCAGCTTGGAGTGACAGGACAAAGGTGGCCTTTGCTGGAGTGTGACATCGCCCTTGCCCCCATAACCCCATGATACCCTGTTGCTTCTGTGACCTTTTCTGCACCAGTCCCATCTTCACCTTTTTACCTTTGTGGCAGATAAGTGTTTTTGATGATGACAATAAAGATACCACGAATCACTTTTATTCTTGGTTGCCCCATCTGGGCTGCGCGTTTGATCCAAAGGGCCGGCGTTCCAGTCAGATTGCACTATCAGATGGAGCTGGCTCTATTTCCTGCATTATTCTTCCTGGCTGTACCACATTATGCAATTATGTTTGCATTTAAACCTGAGCACTTACCTGTAATGATGCTGTGGCTCAGTACACGATACATTAGAGCAGCAGATAATGCACACAGATAGGCTGAGGGCAGCATGTTGTTGATGTGCTAAAGCTAAACAGGACACTGAGTTTGAAAGCGGGCTCTGAAAGCTCGCAGCCTGGGAGGAGCTGCTCCAAAAGCTCACATTGCTGAAATAACAGCTGTGCAGGGTGAGATTCTCTACCTGAGGGGCTGGTGCAGGATTGTTTCCATTGCAGAAGTCAGACACCAGCACTGTTGGTCACTGCCACAATTTCTGCAGTAGCAGGAAAGCCTTGGAGTCCCAAATCTTGCATTCCTGTAGCACAGCATGAGGTGAAATGATTCTTTCAAGATTTAGAGGAAGCTTAGAGGAAGGCTGGAGATGAACTTTTAAAAAGGCCTTGGAGTAATAGGACAAGGGGTAATTGCTTTAAGCTAAAAGTTTTTTTAGATTGGATATTGTGAAAAAATTCTTAGCTAAAGAGTAGCGATGCCCTGGCACAGGTTTCCCAGAGTATCTGGCAGTGCTCAATCCCTGGCAGTGTCCAAGGCCAGGTTGGACAGGGCCTGGAGCAACCTGGGATGGTGGAAGGTGTCCCTGCCCATGGCAAGGGGTGGGACAGGATGAGCTTTAAGGACCCTTCCAACTCAAGCCTTTCCAATTTTATGATGAACATTTGAGAAGTGACTGTGTCTCTGCTGCTGGCCAAGCCCTTCACACCTCATTACACCTGCAATCATCCCTGTGATGCAGTGATAATTATGAATGCTGCTGCTCTGCATAGGATCTTACCCTGGGTAGGTGGGCATGCCCAGTAATAATCAATGGCCCTGACTCTGGCTGAGGAAGTGTGGGTGCAATTAAGGCAGAAACGACGTTTGTCCTTGGATTGTGTGGTTTTGCTGTCTGGTTGCTGTATTTTATGCATAGGACAGAACAAGCTGTAGCCTAAACACAGTTTGCTCTCTTCCAAGCACTTTTCGGTCTTTGCCTTGTAAATCACTCTGAACCCCCCTGCAAGCCAGGTTTGCTATGGAGATGGTTTTTGTATCAACTCAGCTGTATTCCCAATGCTTCCATGGGTGCTGTAGGAAACTCCAAGGCTGGATCCCACACTGGTGCTCTGATCTTCACAGCTGACTTGCAAGGGGCTCTAAAACACAAGGAGTTCCACCTCAAACTGAGGAAGAACTTCTTTACGCTGAGGGTGTCAGAGCACTGGAACAGCTGCTCAGGGGGGGTGTGGAGTTCCCTCTCTCGAGACATCCCAAGCCCACCTTGATGAGTTCCTGTGTCACTTGCTCTGGGTGACCCTGCCTTGGCAGTGGGGTAGGACTAGATGATCTCCAGAGGTCCCTTCCATCCCAAACATCTCTGTTATTATGTTTATCTTCCTCCCTGATCCAAAAAAAACCATCATCAGCTCTCCCTGGCTCTGTTGGGTGGATAAGCCTCACTCCTCCCACCCCATTTACTGTAGTAGCTATTCAGAAATCCTGCTTGTTGACACATAAGGACATAATTTGGTTACTTTTCCTGCAGGTGGTCAGCAAATTGTTGAGCTAATCTTTGCATTTGCAATATTTGCTCTAAGATTAGTAAGTGTAACTGAAGCTCATTCAATTGGGAGACAATATTTGCACAGTGCAAAGGCTGACACAGTCACCAGGCTTGGTTATCCTGCTTGTGTTAACAACTTGATGCTGTAATTTTCTCATTACCATTAAATTGCTGTTTTTAATTTGTCTCAGAAGCCTCCATAGCTTGAGAAATGGCTGGTTTAGAGAGATGTATAAATTATGTGTGCCCTTTAACAGTGCTCTGGAAGGGAAAACCCAGTCCTGTTGTATCTAAACTGGAAGGTAGCACTGAATTCCTCAATGTGTTTGCACAGAGGATTTTCAGTAAGTTGGGCTTAAAACTCTGTACTAGGATAGTTTCCTCTATAATAAATAATCACTCTCTGAATATCAAGTTGTAAATGAACACTGTGAAGATTCTTATGAATTAACAAGGAGTTACAAGAAAATACATGTTCTGTGAAACAAGGCTCTTCATGTGGTACAAGACAGTTCCTCTGCTTCCCAGGGCATTTTCTTTAACATTTGAAATTGAGATTTCTGATTTTAGGCTCATCCTCCCACCATCATCCAGAGAGACCTAAGAACAGCACTTTGTTCTCATGTGAGTGTGATAAAGAGACAGGGACCTTCCCAGAGGTCTCAGGGTTTGTTTAATTATGGAGTGGAGTTTAATTATAGAGTTAATAGTGTCCATATCCCTGCATTATTTGGTATTTTACATTGAATTTGGGTGAGTTTTGTTGCCTGTGTGTACAAAGATGGCTCATTTATACCTGGGATATGCCCCCTGACAACAGTGATGCCTTTTCAGTACCCTCTCTATGAAAGCACCATTAGATTTAACTAATCCTGTGTGTCCTTAATTAAATACTTCTGGAGCAAGGAGCCTTACCTTCTGTGCTTCAAAACTGCAGTGATTACTCCCCTGCTGAATAAACCTTTTTTTTTGTGGTTGTTTTTTAAGTGGCTTTGCCGGTTTTGTTTGGGATTTTTTTTTTAAACAGGAATTAAGCTGTTTCTCATGCCATTGTCCAGTTGCAAACTGGCTTGAGACTGACTTGTGCCATGGCCTCTGACCTCCAAAACTGCCCACTCATTTTTTTCCTGAACTAATCAGCTCGATGAACTATTTACAGTTGGCTTTTGGGTCTTCTCACTGCTTCTGTGGCTGCCCCTGTCTGAGTAATTAATGATGCTGTGGCTTGTTTATGGTCTTGAGTTACTAATGCTCTTGGCTGCAAATGCATTTTTACCTCTGGGACGTGCCATTTTCCTGGTTCTAGTCCCACCTCACCAGCCCAGGTCAATTTTTTGTGTGTAAACAGATTTATCCTCTAATAGTTTGGGAGAGACTAGAGTCATTCATCAGTCCCATAGAGAACATGCCCAGCCAGATTCTTCCCTTCTTGTGCTTGTGAGACTCAGCAGAAGTCAGAAAGAGTTCTGCAGGACAGCTAAAATTAAAAGAAATAAGAAAAAGGGAACAATAATCCTTTCTTTTTAGCTCAGGGTATAAGCAGTCTCAGTTAAAGGTATTGGATAGTGCATCACATGTCCAGCCACGAACCCAGCCCCGATCCTTGCTGTATCACTGCTTTGGGATTAATTAAAGAGGGACCTGGTGGGATAATCCCACCTGCATTTTAAAGCTGGAGTAGTGGGTAAAGTGAAGTTACACAGCATCAGATGATGCAGACAGTGATAAAAAATATCAGTTGTGGCCTTGGAAATGGTTTGTTGGGTTGTGTTCCAGGCTTGTCCTGTCCCAGGCAGTCTTGTCAAGAATGCTAAATCATAAGGGAGAACTGAGCTTGTCTCTGGAAACCTGTTCCAGCCTCTCCATGCAGGTATATTCAGAAGCATTCTGCTCATTTCCATGCTTGGTTTATTTATAGCTACATTTCCTTCCAGGCTTCTTGGGGATAATATTGTCTTTTGGCTTTTTTCACAGCTTTTTTCACATAGTTCTCTAGGTATCTTGCTTTCTCCTTTTTTTTTTTTGTTCTGGGGGTGTGTCATTTATTTGTTTGTTTTTTTTTTGTATGTGTCTAAGGTTACATCCTTAGTGATTTGTAATTTGAGCGCAACAATTTCTGCCATTTTTGGAAGCATTTATTTCACAAACCAGAAGAAGACAGTCCCATTATCTCTCTACCTTTGTTGCCCAGTTTGGTTACCAGTGGCTGCTCAGGTTGCCCATGGATGGGATTTTTGGGTCATCCCTATCAGGGCCAGGAGTTGGACTCAATGATCCTTGTGGGACCCTTCCAACTCCGGATATTCCATGATTCTATGAAATGAAAGTGATAAGTGAATGTGGTGCTTTCACTGGGAGGATAGAAGTAGATTTTCCATTTCAAACTTTTCCAGGGGTT
>JAYDZK010000169.1:109659545-109682295 GCA_034509185.1 Euphonia xanthogaster | reverse complement strand
AGATTTTCCATTTCAAACTTTTCCAGGGGTTCTCCTCTCTCTCTTACTTTCTTCTCCCTCACATCCAGCTTGGAAATATCTCAATCAATGGCAACTTTGGAGCACTGTGGTGATGTGCACATGGATAAAAGTCCCTTATGGTGTTGCTGAGCACATTGTAGGATTCACTAGACTCCTTTGGCACTCTGATTTCCTAAGAACTCAGTACAGGCTACTTAAATATTTGAAGACAGCTTCCTAGATTGCTGGATGTGTAAGAGAAACACTACAAATACTGGTAATTCTTAATCTATGGCTTGTCTTTTATTTTTTTTTTTAAATTTTTTTTTTAAATTGGCCTTTTTGGAATGGGCGGGGCAGGGTTTGCCTAAGAAGTGTTCCCAGCTGCTGGTTTGCAGCTCTTTCCTGGTTGGTGTTTGTACCTGTAATGAGCATTAGGTGATACCTTCTGTCCTGAGACTTCTTGGAGAATCCTTGGGAAATTCAGCCTTAAAAATCATAGAATAATTTATGCTGGAATAGAATAAATTACTTTGGAAAAGATCTCCAAAATCATCAGGTTCAACTATTCCCCCTGCACTGCCAGGTCCACCACCAAGCCAGGTCCCCAAGTGCCACATCTATGTGTTTTCTGAAGACTTCTAGGGATAATGATCCCACCACTTCTCTGATCAGCCTGTTCCTTGACCAGCTTCAGTCTGGCCATTCCTTGATTTCATAGCACAGACACTTAAATTCTACTAATTTTTTGGAAGTCAAAATCCACATGTTTGTCCATAAAATGAGGCTTTGGTCTTAGTAGAGAGATTTTTTTTTTTTTTAAGCTTTATGCTTGTTTTTGCACAGTATATTTTCTGTTCTCTTTGGCCCCATTCCATCTTTCCTACGAAGCTGTATATATGCCTTCATTCTCTCACTGAGCAAAATTCTGATACACTGCAGGGAATGAAAAGACAATTGCAAAACTCCTCGCTTTTGGTTTATATAGAAAGAGCACTTTCTTTTATACCGGGTGGTGAAGTGCAGGCAAGAGGCTGTTCTTAAAGAACAGGATGAATGAGAATCCTGAAATTGTCTTGGGGATGCTCTTATACAGAGGAAGACCTCCCCATGCCAATTGAAATTCCATAGCTTTACAGTTGTGGTGAGTATTTCTCAGTTAATTTGGCAAAGGGTTAGAGGTGTGACAAGCAGGAGAGGCAGGGAATGATGCCAAGAGACAGGTTCAGCTTCTTTGGGCACTGGGCAGCATTTTGCTCGTTAATTCTACTGACTGTAGCAAATAATTTGCATTTGCATCCCTTTCAAGTGTGTGTAGGAAGGAGGAGCCTGCACCAATTTGTCTGGTTTAATTATAGATGTTCTACCCACCTTCCTAATTGCTCCTTCATTAAGAAGTAGCTTGTTTCTTTTTTTCCCTAGGAGCTAAAGATAATCAACTTTTGTTTGTTTCTGTAAATATTTTTTTTCTGCCCTTGAGGAGATAATTATTTCTATTGTTACATGAAGATGGTGGCCAATACAGGAGGAATAATTAGAGCAGATGGCTGAAAATACTTCCCTTGTAAAAGACATCTAGTATAATAAAATACCTCCCCTTCTCTTTTGTCTCCTCCAAATATATGTTTTCCTTTCCTTCAGGTGGATGGGAGTTGGGTGAGGGGGCGTAAATCTTTTCCTGATGTATTAAACTGAGGAGCTGTTAAGAGTTCACAGCCTGGAAAGTGAGCTCCCCGCATCCATCACTGAAATTAAAGTGTTTTCAAATGTGGTGTGGAGTCCTGGGTGTGTGGCGTGGGGAAATCTGCGCTGCACTCCATCACTGGGAATGTTAACCTTGTCTCTCCGTGCTGACTGAGGACAGAAACACTTGCTCTCTGTACTTGCTGCTTAAATGGCAATCTGTCAGCACCAGGCTGCTCTCCTGGGTGTCAATCTCTGATGTGTGGGCTGCATTCCAAACTTTTGTTCATTCGTGGATGTGCTCAATGGGACAGGGAAACTTCCTCCTGCTGAAGCTGGCAGGAACCACAGTGTGCTCTGTGTCCCATCGGCTGGGTCTGAGGGAAAGGATAAAACTGTCTGCTGGGGCTGGAGTTGGTGGGAAAACCCTCCTGCTTTCAGGATTCTCCCTCTGGCATGTCACAGGTGGAACTCACAGCCTGGAATCATGGAATGGTTTGGGTTGGGAGTGACATCAAAGAACATATTCTTTCAAAACCGCTGCCATGGGCAGGGACACAATCACTGATTGTGCCAAGCCCTGTCCAGCCTTGCTTTGGACACTTCCAGGAATCCAGGGGCAGCCACAGATCCTCTGGGAAACCTGTGCCAGGGCCTAACAGTAAAGAATTTCTCCTTAAATCTAGGGAAGAAGGGAAGATAGTGAGCACAGCAGGAAACAGGGTCTGTGTTTAACTAAATCACTGCTTCTTGGTTTTGTTTTAAAATTTATTTTCTGATGAGAGGATGAAAACTCTTATCTTTGTGCCCATAATTGTTATTATAGTCCTTTTCTGGGACTGTACTCTAAACAAATCCCACTTAACTAAGGAAATTGTAAAGTTATCACAAAGCGTGATCAAATGATCTATTCTGTATCTAAACAGGAGTTTCTCAACCCTTTAAAGCCCAAACCTTGCATTTTGGTATCCTTCCTGTTTGTGAATTTTTTACCAGCTTGGGTGGGAATTTAAGTTTTTCACTGTTATTTGTTCAGTTGTTGCAGTCACTGCTGCTGTTTCTGAGCCCTGGCAGTCACAGGCACAAGCTGACAAACTGATCCTGAGATGTGTCCCCAAAGGCTGACAGAAAGGCAACCCCAGCCTGGCTAACAACAGCAGCAGCTAAAAAACATAAAATGGAAAGAAATCTGCCTGAAAAAGGAAAAAAGAGGGTGCAGTAGGCAGGAAATGGGGTTAAGGTGCTGAATTGCAGAGATTGTGTGTCTTTTATTGTGCACTACAAAAATGGTATTTTACTTTTACATAAGTCATTAATTATTTTGAAGATATGATTGGGAAGGAAAAATTAACCTGTGTTATAACAAGCTGTGGGCCTGGTACACAAGGTTTGGGCTTGATATGAGTTGTGCATAGAATCCCAGAATATTCTGAGTGGGAAAGGACCTGCAAGGATTATTTGGTACAACTCCTGGCCCTCACAGGACACCCCAAAAATCCCATCATGTGCCTGAGAGCTTTGTCCAAATGCTTCTGAGCTCCATCCAGCTTGGTGCTCTGATCTGGGGAATCTGCTCTAGTGCCCAAATTTCCTCTGGGTAAAAAACCTTTCCCTAGTAAATAAAATTTCCTGTGTGCATTACACATTCCAAATGGATGTTAGAGCTGGAAAGCATTTGCAGGACTCTATTCATTGAATTTTCAGGTCAGATCCCTTCCCAGCTCCTTCTGCTCTTTGGTGTCCCAGGAAGAACAACTGGGGTTTCTTAGGGATTCCCAGTGCTGGTGTTTTCCCACCCACAGGAGGTTTCTGCCCATATTTTGCAGGTTTGGCTCCCTACTGGGTTAATGCCATCTGCTGTGCTGGATTCAAAACGTGAAATGTTGCCAGAGTGGGTTTTCTATAGATGTGTGATGTGAAGGCACATCCTGCAACAGTTTGGGTTATGATTTTACCTGGTCAGTTCAGGTTATAATTGTTTATTTAACTTATAACATTGCATAAAGCATACAACCAGAAGAGATTTGTGCCCCAGTTTATCTACTGATTGTCACAAACCCTGCAGGATTGCAGCATCTTTGTTGTCTTGCTTCTCCTGTTAAACCTTGTTGAAATTGTCCACATTCAAATGTGAGCTCTGACAGTGACACAGATGGCTGCAGAGATGCTGTGGTCTCATAAGCTCTGTTTCCTCCAAATCATCTTTCCAACTCTGGTGCACACTGAAGCCAGAGCGTGGAGCTGCCACCCCACTGCAGCAGCTGCTGCCAGCCAGCTCCAGCTTCACAGCTCAGGGCTTGTTTCATGCCAGCTCCTCTTTCTCCCATCCTGATTTTCCAGCTCCCTGCCATTTTTCCTGAAGCTGGAAAAAGCACAGGAGGAAAATGCCCAGCACCAGTGGCTGACACACAGCTTTCCCTGGCTCTGCAGGTTCCTTCTGGTTCATTCAGCAAGCCCACGTGGGGTGGGCACTCAGCCACAACCCTGGCACCTGCAGCTGCTGCTGCTCTTCAGGCTGAGAAGTATTTCAATTAAACACCAGAGGTCAAATACAGGGTGCCAGGCAGGGGAAGAAATAGAAAAAGAAAGAGTTTTGCTTGTCTGAAAAAAAAAAAAATAGTGAGAAAAATGTTGTGATGCTGTCACCAGCCCTGCTTCATGAGAGATGTGCAATTAATTTGTGTATTAGTTGATGTTATTTTACCGTGGGCTGCTTCAGTGGAACTGGATATAAACACCACCACCCTTCTGTAAAGGTTCTTAAGAATTCTGTTGCAGCTGGAGATTGCACTGTGCTTTTCTCCCAGAAATCAGGGAGGATGATCACATGGGATTCACAAAGTTGGGGAAAACGTACTGGTGGTTCAGGGCAGGTGTCTCTTTCACTAAACTTGCATTAGACCACACCCTCTTCTCTCAAAGATCTCAAGGAGGTGCTCGTTCATCTTAGGGAAGGGTGCAGGACTGCAAGAGGAGAGTCACCAAACAAAAATGTTTGATGTCTCTCCTCAATCCCTACAGAGCTGCCTTCCCTCTAACTTCCCTCTGTGCTCTGGTAATTTAAAGTGTGTTCCTTGAACAAACCCCCTTTTCTCCTCCTAAAAACAGATTCTTTGGATTTATTCTCTCTGTGGTAATGCAAGGATAGTACAAGTGATTATAAACAGCTCTTGGTCTTGTGTTATTTAGCTGGTTCATCTGTTTAGTTTTATTTATAAAGAAGAAAAAGTGATTTTATACTATTTTAAAAATATTGATTTTACAAATCAGAAATCACTTGAAAGACACACAGGCAGGTGGCGCACACGACAGTGGACTAAGCCAGGCATTTTCTCACTGGAAACTTTTAGGTATGGACTGGGTGGAAAAATAGAGAATTTTATGACCTTGATTAACTCATTTTCTCCCTCTATGAGGGTGGGGAGGCCCTGGGACAGGTTGCCAAGAGAAGCTGTGGTTGTCCCTGGATCCCTGGAAGTGACTAAGGCCGGGATGGATGAGGCTTGGAGCAATCTGGGATAGTGGGAGGTGCCCTGCCCATGGCAAGAGGGTGGAATGAAGTGATTTTTCAAGTCCCTCCCAATCCAAACCATTCTGGGATTCTGTAATTCCACTGTCAGGTATGATCACTGGGATTTTTGTGCCAGGTGGTGTTGGGAGAACTGAACAGATATTGAGTCCTCTAAGAGGTGACAGCAGGAGCCAATCAAGCTCAAACACTGACATTAGGTAGAGAGAAGCTTAAATGACGAACTAGAGTGTTTCCTAGTTAGAGATCCCTAGTTGCCATCTTAAAAGAAAAAAAAAGTCAAATTCAGAAGAGGAATTTATTCTTAACTCTTGCAGGGCTTCTATTAACAGCTGACTAAGTGCTAGCAAGTGGTGCTAGAAAGAAGGTCTGGTACATTCCTTACAGCCTTGCTTGCTCATGAGACTTAGTTGGAAAGTTCTGAGTGATTTCAGAAGGTCAGAGTGACTTCAGAGTGACTTAAAGGCACTCAGCAAACCTTCTCAACCAAATGTTCCTGTGGATCCCACCACTTCACAGCTGCCTCCTCCTCCATTGTCATGCTGATAGCACTGGCAGCATTTGTGCTAGACAGGAGTTTATGGAATTTGTAATTTTATGCTACAGTTGTCTTGATAAGCAGTGTACACACCTTTCTGTGAACTGTCCCCTCCTCTGAGTTAAAAACGAGTTTAATTAGCTGTTTTTCAGTGTATCTGTCATATATTTTATGCAATCTCCTTCATAGCATTGTTAATAAAGAGTAATTCACAGCCTCTCTGGAACAATAATGGGTAAAGACATCTATCCTTCCAGCAGGAAATTTGTCCTAAATCTCTGAACTATATAAACTAATGAAAATTTAACTTGTCCTACTACACTTAGCAACTATGCAATAATTTTACTTTGGTAATGATGAAGTGGTTCACTCCCTCTGACACCAGTTTTAACTCCCAAGAATTTTTTACTGCCTTGTGTGTTAATGCAGTCCCAGGCTTCACTCTGAACTGAATCAATTCCCTTTGTAGAGAAATCATAGAATGGGTTGTAGAAAATCCCAGCATCCAGCCAGAGTGGATATCAACCCATTGTATCATTTAGCCTGGGAACCATCATTCATTCCCTGGTGTAAATAATTAGGATAGCTTATAATTGTTTAAATAATTAGAGTGGTGTGGGTTAGAAAGACCTTAAAGCTCATCTGAAGGTCCGTGGGCAGGGACACCTTCCACTGAGCCAGGTTGCTCAGGGACAGCACTGTGGGAAATATTCTATAAAACATCAGGCACATGAAACTAAACCTGAAAACAGCAGAGTAAAAGAGAATAATGATCATAACACCCCCATTATTGATTCACCTCCACTGCAGCTCCCGAGCAAAAGCTTTAATGTACTCGATGGGCTCCATTTGAAAACGGAGTAACTCTGCTTTGCTTTTGTCTTGAGGTTATTCTTTCCACTGCTGTTTTGGATTAGCCCAGTGAGAATCACAAACATTTCCATGTCTGGTTTCCCCCCACCATCGCCTCAGATGAGTTGAGGATGTTCTGGCTTGTTCACATATGAGACCAAATAATATGTTTTGGATGTCTATGTCTACATTTGTGCATACACGTCTAGGCAAAAATATTCACACCTTCTTCAAGAAATTCACCATCAGGGCCCTAAACAACCTGGTCTAGTGGGAGGTGTCACTGCCTATGGCAGTGGGGGGACTGGAAGGAAATGACCTTTCAGGTCTTTCCAACCCAAAAAAATTCTGTGATTCTCTAAAACCTTCACTGCAAAGTACATGCTTGAAGTTTAGAGGCGAGGAGGGACCTTTAAACTCAGGAATCACTTTACCACTGCACATCATGGGTCAGTCTATTTGCAGTTTTCAAGTTATTCAGGGCTTTATTTGGAACTGCTGTGCTCACCCTCAAAGCAGAGGCAGTAATAACACCAGATAATCAGAAAAAGCTAAAAAGGTATTTGAGAGGAGGAATGTCTGTCTAAATGAGGATGAGTGGCAGGAGAGCCTTTAGGAAAAAAAAACCCAAAAAACAACTCTAAAGCAAAATACTGCCCATCCAGCAGGATGTTTTAATTCTAAGCTCTTCAGGCTATTTTATGACATTACCAGGAAAAAACACTGCAGTTCTGCTTCTTGAGAGGCAGAGAGAGACACACACCAGGAAACCTGGTGCAGATCCTTCATTCCCCAGACCAGAACGAGACAAGGGGTGACCCCCAAATTATGTCAGGCATTCCTGAAGGCCAAGCACCTCTCCAGTGCCAACATCCATCTATTCCTTTACACGGGGTCCCTCTGGAAGTCATCTTGCCCAGAGCACGGCATAGGAGATACCAGCGCCACGCTGGACACGGCTCTGGCATCTCCTCCGCTGTTCTCTGAGCAAACCGGCTTCTTGAAAGATGGAAAGGGGCGAGCTTTGAACTTCTCTGGATGTTTGTCTTTGCAGCTTGCCCTGCAGTGGTGTGGCCGGTGGGATGAGGACTCCAGCTGGACGGCTGGCCATCAGCCGCGAGATGGCGATAACGTCACGATAGAAGGCGGCCGGACCCTGCTCTTGGGGACCACCACCAGTGTCCTCAACCTGCTGCAACTCAAAGGTCTGCAGGAGGGGGGTTCGGTGCTCTTCCTCCTCCAGGGATGGGGTTTTTCATGGCCCTGGTGTCTCTTTCCATTCCCCAGCTGCAGCATTAGAGGAGATGATTGTGAGGCTGAGCCTGCTCTCCGTAGATGGGGGTGGTGATGGGGGACAGGGCAAGAATTAAAATATTCTGCGTGCAGAAGGAATTGTTTATGCTGCTTGAGGCATAATGAAAATATAAGGAAAAAAGCCTTTTTCTCCCTTTTTTCTTTCCCCAGTCTACCAAAATTTCTGCTGTCCTGAGCAGTGTTCAGTGATAATGGCACTGCTGGTAACAAAAATCTACTCTGTTCTGTTTGGCATCTTTGAGGCAGGTGTGTCACAAACACCTTCACAAAATTATTGACATTATAGAATTGCAGGTGGCAACAATCAAATGCAGTAATAATCCCAAATCCTACAGCCCAGCTGGTGGGCAGTAAGTAAATAACTGAGCACAATTATGATGGGAAACCCTGGATTTTTGCTGGGTTTATGTACCCGTACATAGACCCACAATAAGAATGAGACAGGCATATCTCTGTGGGTGTCAAAGTAAGAATTTAAAGGACTTGTAATTCCATGCCAGAAATCTTCCCCCTGGAAGTTAGATCCTGGGTGTGGAAACTGCTGTACACATGCCTGGTATTGTGGGAATGAGTTGTGCTGGTGAAATTGCTGGTTCAAAGTTAAGCCTCTGCTGAAATAGAGCTCAAAAAATGAAGCAGGAGTTTTTATATGTTTAAAGACCAGGATCATTGCTGGTAAAGTTTCTTTTATACTAAAATGATACTAAAGGTACTAGTTTTTCATTGAGATGATGGTGAAAGACATGCATTTGACAATTATATTTTATTTTAAATTTGAATGATAATTCGATAAAGAAAAAAGTTTGCTAGCTTATCCCTATCATGAGAACATTTTCAAATCTGATTGAACTTGCTCAGTCTAGGCTCAGAGGTTTTCAAGAATTGCTACATCAGACATCGCTCCCATATAAAAGCAAAAATTAAAAATCAGCTGAGATTTTGAGATTAAAAAAAGATGAAACACTTTGGTACAATCCTTTTCCTCAGTGAAAATTCTAAATCCGTGATTCAAGATTATTCTTAACCTCATTGTGATTATCCCATACTTTAGAGGTGACAGGTCAGAACACCAGATTTTTATTGGCTGCAAATCTGGATGAAGATTTTGGGGCTTGGTCACTGACTTTTTGAAGAATTGGGACAAAATATTGGAGCAGGAACCCTCTGAGCTTTGGACCTATTCAAAGGCTCATTTGATCTATGAGTCAGCCCTCATGAAGCTACTGGAGCTCTGATTGAATTTAATGGAGTCTGGAGTAGTATCTTTATGGCTTTGGCTCATCTGACATTCAAATCATTCCTCTTCTTTATCGTGTTTTCCAAGAAGCCTGGTTTATAAAGTCAATTCAGTTAGAAAAGCAGCATTAGAATATTCTAGATGCCATTTTTTTCTCCATTATTACATACCAAACAGAGGGATAAAACATTTTAGAATTATAACCTGCAGGAATTTTTTGTCTGAGCTTTGTGAAGTTGCCTGCATCATCCACTGCCACTACCATAGGTTCTCTGGCTGCGCAGCCTTGGTTAGATTTGGAATCAAGACGTCCTGAGATCTATTCAGAAATGAGGCTGAGATTTGTCTTTCCATATCTTCCCTTTTTTTAAGCTATTCAGCTCAGGGGAGGTTTTTTAGGCTGCTGTATTGATAGAAGCACACATCAACAAAGACCTGCTCATCTTAGGAATTATAGACACCCATGTCAAACTGAACCACAGGTGATCCCTCAGAGCACAACTACCACCCCATGAGCACATCAAATAATCAGCCACTTCCCCCAGGTGCCAGATGGGCATGGCAGTAAACCCCTAACCCCTAAGGTAGGTGTCAATATGTGCTTCAATTGAATCATCCCATTCCTGTTTTACCGGGAGAGCTTTTCTTAGCTGGAGCTGGAGAAGGGGATTAAATTGCAGCTCTGCTCCCTTTGGCTTTCATGACACAGCATCAGGCTGGCTGTGCAAGCTGAAAATACAAGGTTTTGTGGATGGAAAAATGATGTAACATTACTGAATACACTGCTGCTACACTGCCCATTTTCTGGTGCTGTGTCCAGCAAACCCAACACATGTTTACAGGCCCATTTCTTGAAATTCCCCTTTTTTTAAGACACCATGAGGATTTTGAATACTGGCCCTGTGTTGTCCCCTTTTGATGATTTCAACATTGCAGGAATTACCTAAATAGTGTTAGAACAAGAACACCAACCTCACATGCAGCCTTAAACTGACCATTCTTTGGCCATATTAACATATAGTCCCAAACATATAGAGGTTCTGGGAATGACCAGACTGTCTGGGCAGAAGATCTGGAGGTCAAAACAACAGAAAAATAGGATTAGACAGCTGGGTTCTACTGACTGCCACAAGGGCTCAGCAGTTTCTCCGTCCTCCTCAACAAGCAGAGCATGAACATGTGGATATAGAGAGTGGAAAGTTTAATAGTCAGGCTGTGAGACAGCTCAGACAAGACTGATTGAGGAAAAGATACAAGATAGACAGACTATAGATAATTCTGTATGTTCAGCAGATTGCAGTTATTTTTGTAATCCCAGCATCACAAGCATGGAAATATTTATGATAACCCAGGACAGATGGAAATTTCCTTGGCACAGGGCTTACACTGGAGGAACTTTGTGTTTGATGGGTTGATACCTCAGACGTGTTGTTGCCTTTGTCTGAAATTATAATGGTCTAGGGAGGTCTGGAGACAAAAAAAAACAAACAAAAAACAAACAAACAAACAAAAAAAACCAAAACAAAAAAAAACAAACTGTCTGGTCATTCAGGAGTCCCTTGGAGATGAATTTTGGGGTGACACTCCCAGTTACATCCCAGTGAAATTGAAGAGCCCCACCTGGGCAGTTGCTCTTGCAAAGGCAATTTTGAGGTAGCCACTCTCACAGGAGAAGATTGCTTTGATCCTTGTACTGGAAAATACTCATTTACACTTAAAGAATCATTTAGGTTGGAAAAGACATCCAAGATCATGGTGTCCAACCTTTGACCAAATACCAGCATATCAACTAGACCAGAGCACTTGGTGCCACATGCAGGTTTTCTTTGATTCTCTGATTCTGTGAATATTTTGAATTTCTTGTAATCCATGTTTTGATCAGACTTTGCCCAGAATGGATCCTATAAGTAAATCAGGGAGTGGAGAAAACACAGATATTGATTTTGCTTGTCTTTTCCTCCTCTTTGATGCTATTAGCAACAAGCATCAAATATTCACTGATACACTGACTTCAGTAGTTGTCGAATAAACTGTGCTTCAGTCACTGCTGAGAAAGATTGGGTTTTAATTCACTGAAAGAAGAAAAAAGTCTTTCCCTCTGTTTTCTTCTCTATGGCATCAACTAATCCTTAAACTAATTTTTAAACCCCTTGTCAGTAGGCACAGCTGGAACCAGTTCCTGTCATGGTGTTTTCTGTGCCCTTTTGATCAATCCATTTGGGATAAGCATTGAGATATTTTTTTTTCTTTATTTCTTTTTTTTTTTTTCCCAGGCAGTTTCCAGTTCATATTTTCTTTTTTTAATCAGGCAGAGACATTACAATTAAAATACCATAAAAGTGATTCTGGCAGTATTGCAATAAGCATGTTTTTTAATTAAAGAAAGAACATGGGATATACAAATAGTACCAGTTAATGGGAAATTTCATCCAATGTATTTTTTAATTGAGATTTAAAAGGAAGAAAAGTCAGCTCTATTTCTCTCTGTTACTGTGTGATATTTTCCTACGTTGTTACAGTGAGCCTTCAATAATTAGTCTCAGAGCTTTACAATCCTCTCTGTTTTCATGAAAAACTGTAAAAGGCATCAGTTCTTTATTTTTCAGTATATTTTCTGCAGGGATTCAGTGTTATCCAGTAGAGTGCAACTCACAGATGTGAGCATTCCTGGAGGAAGGGTTTTAAGGCCCTGAATCTGTAGCAGTTTAAGGTGTGGGTTCTTTCAGATCCTCCCCCAGCTGCAAACCCTGGTTCATGTTTGGCTGTGGACTGCAGGTTTCTTTTGCCATCATGTTTCATATGGGCTTACGGGATGCACGCTGGACCCCCAGGACTCCCACTTGAAAATTAAATTGATTTGCTGCAACTTCAGCAGCTCTTGAGATTCCTGTGGGATGTTTCACAGTGAGCAGATCTGGGGAAGCTAATCCTGGCCTAGGAACTGAACACAGCTTTGGCAGAGACTGAGCGGAAACCCCGGGCAGCACCATCTCTTTCTTCTAATCACTGTCATGGAAAGAGGGAATCACAGAATCACAGAATGGTTTGGGTTGGAATGGACCCTAAATCTCACCTCATTCCACCCCCTGCCCTGGGCAGAGACACCTTCCACTATCCCAGACTGCTCCAAACCCCATCCAGCCTGGCCTTGGACACTTCCAGGGATCCAGTGGCAGCCACAGCTGCCCTGGGAACCTTGTGCCAGGGCCTCACCATCCTCAGAGGGAAGAACTTCCAAATGTGCACCCAGTGAATGTCTGTCACTTGGGGACATGAAATGACAGCCCAAGGACCTTTGTTTTCATCACATCCCTGTAGGTGGTGTTACCTGATGCCTTCATAAGGCTCACATGGAAGTTCCTCAATTAGATCCCAGATGATGTCAGATGTGCTAGAAGATACCCTGGAGTGTCTGCACCTCTTCCCCACCAAGTTGTCTCTCCTCTTCCAAATCCATCCAGGTGTTGTTAAGTATCTCAGAGGCCCCTTAAGAGCTGAAGAAATAGAAAGATTTCTTTGAAGGAGATACATCTATGGCAGCATGTTCTGGGATGCTGGTTGGAATTGCCTTTTACTTGTCTCCTGAGCTCTAAGGGAAGAGCCTGATCAGTTTCCAAGGGAGCACGTGCCATCTGAACAGATGGCTGTGAGCACAGCAAGCCAAAAAACAAAGGCTTGTCAGGCTGGGGAAATGAATTCTGTCTGAGAGTAGTGAAGCAGCTGCTGATTCCTCTCCCAGGGATGGATTAAGGCGTCCATCCAACAAAATGCTGGAATACAAGCCTAACTTTTGAGTGTGTTAGTGGTGTCCTGGTGGAAATACAGAGGCATTTGAATTCAGAGCTAATCTGGGATCTGTACCTGTGTGCTATGAACATGGAGGAGCATTTTGAGGGAGGTGCAGGATGAATTTTGGACTCCTGGTTTGAGCAGCCTTTTGGATGGGGCCAATATAACAAAATTCCCCTTTGCATCTTGTTCAGCCATGGTCCAAGCTGCAAACAGCTTTCATGGTTCATTGGAATGTCCTGTGAGCATGTCAACAGGGTGCAGGTGGCAGATCCATGGAATAATTAATTGTCTTTTCTAAAGATCATGAACTTTGTATTTTTCTTTCTGTATGCAACAAGATTTTAGTTGCTTTGGGTTTGTTTTTTTTTTGTTTTTTCCCTGCTTGGAGTCCCTTCCAGGAACACCCTTGGAGCAGAATAATGAGCAGTAAGGGGGCTGCCAGCACACTAAGGCCTTGTGGTTATACAGGATCAAGCAAAGCTATTCCAGCTCTGGTAGTGGCATCCTGCTGTTTGCCACTCAGGGATGCTGGCCAGGAAATAGAACTTCTGATCCTGAGCCTGGGGAATTCTCTTGGGGAAATCTGTGGCTTTGTCATGTGAGACACCAAGTGAGAAGAGCTGAAAAGAGCAAGCTGAAGGCTGTGGGGCTGAGTTATTCCTGGTCATGGAGCAGCCAGAGCAGATCTCCCCTGCACTGTGATGGGAAGAGGTAGTCCAAGTGAAGGGATGAGACTTCAACCTGCAAATCCCCTTCCATGTAGAGGAAGTTTCCTAGTTGAAGGTTATGACACAGTAGTGATATTTAAGATACTCTTCTACCTCTTGATTACTAAAAAAAAAAAAAAAGAAAGTCTTGAGATTATCCAGCACTCTTGTAGTTTGCTGGCTTTAACACTGTTATTCAGCTTTACATAAAGAGGTAGAATTAAATCAAATTTGAAGTGGAACTGAATAGCTGAAGTTGAACTAAATATAAATATGTTACTTTTATCCCAGCTCCCTAATGAGCTGTTCTTTAGGAAAAATATCTTATATTGACAGTGAATGCAAAGTTCAGCCTCAAAAATGTCTCCATGAAAAAGGTGTACTTTGGAATGGGGACTTTGCTTCCCTCCAATTTCAGAAAATCTCTAAAACAGTCTATATCACAACCTAAATGAAAGTTAGTAACATTGCTTTTATTTATTAGGAGAATATCTGTTTTAGAATTTATTTTTTAATTTAAAATGAAGTTTTTGAGGAGGGATATGAACTCGTATGTCTGCAAGCGTGAATCATCTTCACAGAGACAAGGAGAAAGTCCCTGCACCAGTCTTCCCAATCTTCTACTTCATTGTTTTTGGTTTGGGTTTTTTTTTTTTTTTAATTCATTTATTTATTTATATATATATATATTTTTTTTCCCCGAAGTGCACGTTGCAGGCTCTTTTCATAGTTAATATTTTGGATACCTGGGCTGTGGCAATACATGTGAATCCAGGACACCTGACAGAGAAAATTGTTAATACATTCCCTTTCCAAATCATTTACTTTTGAGCACGTCCTCCACCATTTCCCAGGGACTTCAGGAGGCAAATCTCTTTTCACAAAACCACTGGTGCTGCAATTAATTATTCTTTCAGCAGATTAAACCTCCCACCTTATTATTAGGTTTGTTTTCTTTAATTTTTTTTTAAATTATTTGGTCTGGCTGCTTCTCCCTTCCTGTGGGACATATGGAGTTGCCTTGTTGTTTTTTTTTTTTTTTTTCTTTTCCTCCTCTTTTTCCCCCTTTTGGTAAAGACAGATAAAGAAAGATTTCTTTTCTGTTTGCGCGGAGGTGGAGGCTAATTGCTGGGTTAATTGAGAAGAATGGTGCTTCTGATGTTCTCACAAAGTATCAAATAGCCTCAACATATTTCTCCCCTCTGTCCCTCACTCCACCTAAAGAGACCCATTGAATTTGCACATTACTGTACAGAAGTGATTATGGGCTTAATTGTATTTATTTTGCTTGGTGGGGAGGCCATCATAACAGCGGCTGATTGATTTTTATAAAATCAACCTCAAGGTCATGTGTAGGACTTTTCTTTCCTGTGCAGCCATAACAAACAATTTGAGGGTCACAGCCAAAGGCTCCGTTGAGCAATATTCCTGTTTTCTGCTTTCAGGGAAGGGGTCAAGTGCAATAAAAGAAGGAAGCATAACTTTTATTTTCTTTTTTAAAAAAAGGAGAAGACAACCTTGTAAAGCAGCAGCTGTATATTTATTCTGACCCAACAAAAACCACAGAGGTATAGAGGGACAATATGCAATTTTTGGACAGAAGAATTTGTAAGTTTGGCCAGAGTTTGTTTTGCACATAGACTTGGCAAAGGGTTAAATGAGTCCTTCCTAATGCATTCTTTTCTGTTCTGCGGTGCTGCTCTTTCATCCTCAGCAGCTGAACTTTACTTTCCCACTGTATTTTCTCCCAAAGACTGAGCACCGTTTGGATTTGTCCTGGGAAGTTTTCAGAAGCTTTGCAAAGATCCAGGGGACAACAGCATTGTGGAGTGACCATGAGTGTAGGTGATCTGCCCCTTTTCAGGGTTAAATTTTGTGTCTGACTGCTGCCTCTAAGGGAAAGCAAAAGAGTCACATACAGCAAATTCCACAATCATAGGGTGGTTTGGTTGTAAGGAACCTTAAAACCATCTTGTTCCAACCCCTCTGCTGTGGACAGGACAGCTTAAACTAGACCAGGTTGCTTAAAGCCCCATCCAAGCTGGCCTTGAACACCTCCAGGGGCAGCCACAGCTTCTCTGGGAAACCTGTTCTGATTCCTCACCACTTTCACAGGGAAGAATTTCTTCCTAAAATCAGGGCTTCTGGTGTTCAAGCTGCACCAGGGCAGGTTTAAATTGGATATTAGGAAGAATTTCTTGACTGAAAGGGAGGACCAGGAGTGTAACAGACTTCCCAGGGCAGTGGCTGACTCACCATCCCTGGAAGTGTTCAAAAAATGCATGGACCTGATGCTTGGAAACATGGTTTAGTGGTGGACTTGGCAGTGCTGAGTTAATGGTTGGACTCTGTGATCTTAGAGGTCTTTTCCAACCTCAGTGACTCTGATTTCCTTCTGAAAGGGTCAAACTTGCAGGCCAGGCGTGCACAGCTCCTGCTGGAATTCCTGCTGCTCCTGGGATGAGGTGGGACTGTTGCTCCTAATTGCACCCAGAGCAGTCAGCTGCATCCAAGCTTCTCAGACACTCAGAAATCCACAAAAGAGATGGAAAGTCTTTGATGAATAGCTTGAAAACTTTGAATGGACAATATGTGATTGAAGCTTGGGAAACTTTGTTTGAGATAGAATTGTGATTTTGCAATCAAAGGATAGGACAACTGTCTTCCAGCCCTCCTGGTTCAGTGGTACAGCACGGCAGCAATTAAAATACTCATTAAAAATTGTATGAAGAGAAGTGGAAACAGAAATTACTGTATTTCACTGAGAATAGAGCATAGAAAGTCAATAAAGACCTTAGGGAAGATGTCTTTTTTATGTTAGGAGTGAAATAAATCACAGTGATTTACAGTTCCATTTATAGATTGTGGTGATAAAATTATTAACACTGCTGCTATAAAGCAAAAGTATTTAATAAATATTTCTGTTCTCAGTATGGGAAGAAGAAGGATGGTAAATTATATCACAAGAGGAAGATGGACCAGCAGTTCATTTTATGGCCCAATAATGCTAATAGAATGAAAACATTAAATATTCTTTCAGAATACACATTCTTAAAATCAACAGGTCCAGTCTCATTCAAGAGCATTAAAACTGCTGCTGAAGTCAGATATCTTGTGTTGTTTTACATGAAACAAGCTGAAATTTCTTCTGGTTCTTCACAATCCATGCAGTATAATTTGCAAAGACTCTATATAAAGGCTCAACACTAATACATTTGTAGGTAGAAAAGTATGTCTAGGGAAAGAGACAATTTACACATAGGAGAGTTGGTGTTTTTGAGAGCAAACCTGTGGTTCCCAGTGATTACAAGCAAGAAAATGTGAGATTTATCTCTTTCTTTGATTAAGCATATTCTGTAAAAAATGATGTAAAAAATTGTGGAACGCAATGAAATCTGGCAAGAAAATATTTAATGGATAGTCCCTATTCAAATACTATTTTTTATAAGCCTAAGAAATGAGAACTAAGTTATAAGACTTTGTTGTAAGTTCAAGAAATCAATGAAACAAGGATCCCCCCCCCCTCCACCATGTGAGAATAAAAAAGGAAATCGGGATAAGCAGAATATGAGCAATGGTGAGCAATGATCAAGATAGTACTTAATCTGCTTTTTATATTAGAACTTCTCTCTATTTTTTTTTTTGTCTAAATACTGCTATTAACCCAGATGTCTGATCTCCCTTCTTCTTGCTAAGAATTGGCAGTGTTATCATGGAATCATGGAATCGTTTGTGTTGGAAGGAACCTTAAAGATCATCTGATCATCTCGTTCAACCCCCTGCCATGGGCACAGACACTTTCCACTACCCCAGGTTGCTCCAAGCCCCATCCAGCCTGGTCTTTAGCCACTTCCAGAGTTGGGCAGCCACAGCTTTTCTTGGCAACCTGGGCCAGGGCCTTACCACCCTCACAGGGAAGAATTTGTGAGGCAGGAGAGACAACTGGGGGGGTCAGTAGAGAGATGACCATTAAAAACTGCTTCCACCAGTAGCAAACTGGCCATGGGATGAGCTGGTACAGTTATCAGCTACTTCACACAAAGGGAGCGGGGTAGACCCTTTCTAAGAGGTGTGGAGCTTCCAGACTTTGGGAATTTCTCTACTCTCTCCTGGGAAACATGGCTTGACTTAGGAAGGCACATCCCATGTGCAGTGTGACAAAATGAATGAGAGTCCGCTCTGTCCTCATCCATTGTACAGAAAGTGACAGCATCCCTCACAGGAGAGGATATATGGAAGGAGATAATGGAATAAACCATCCTGAGGTGACAGACTGGGATTTTCAGCTCATGAGAGGCAAGAACAAGGGAGGCATTTGACAGAACTGAAGAGCTTGAGTCAAAAAAAAAAAAAAAAGGGATGGAAATGGTTTTTCATGCACTATGTATTTAACCCACAGAATTCATTGCTTCAAGAAGTCATTGAGACCAAATATCAGAAAGATTCCAAAGACCAGTTCTTTATTACTGGCAAATCTTATCCAGTTATACTAATAGTCAGTAGGAGGAAAATGTTGGCAAGGAGTTGAAACCTTATGCTTTGAGGTGAAGCTAACCTCTAATTAAAGATTAAAATGAGATTTTTATGGGATGGGGAGATTGACCCACAGCCAGCTAAAAGGGAGGCATGTCTCACACTGTATTTGGAAGCATCTGGTTTTGAACAGCAGCTGGAAGAGTTTGCAGGACTAAATCAACCACTGATCTAAACAAGTTGCCAGTTCTTAGGTTCCAAAGCAGTTTTCCTCTCCCCTCTCCCAGTCACAAGTACTTTGTAACCTAAAAAGTAACATAATACAAATTAAGTAGAAATATCCCTTTTCAACATTAAGTGACTTAGTTGGTTAAAATTGGGTTTTTCCAAACACAGCTTCCTTTAGCTGTGGTTGGAGTCTGCCCAGGCTGACTGGCCTTGCTCAAGTTGAGAAATGCAGACTGTTGTAGAATCAAAAAATGGTCTGGATTAATTGGGTCTTTAAAGGGTTGATAAATCCATATGGAGAAATAAATAACAAAGTGGAAATTTCACAGAATGCAATAGCATTTAAGCCTTTATTTTGTAATTTTATTGCAAACCACTTTGTTTACCTACCTCTTACAGTTCCTTCTACTGGAGAGAATGACTGACTGACTGAATATATGATTGCATTTTGTTTTTCTCTTGTCTTCAGGTGGCAAACTCCTGTTTACTGGACCAGGACCTGTAGAACTGCATGCTCATTACATCCTGGTGTCTGATGGAGGAGAGCTCCAGGTGGGATCCCCCGAGGCCCCTTTCCATCACAAAGCACACATCTATCTCTATGGAAGCCTCCATTCTCCACCATTATTTCCATATGGAGTCAAATTCCTGGCAGTGAGGAATGGGACCCTTTCCATTCATGGTGAGTACATTTCTTTTGTTGTCAAAAGCAAAGGACAAATGAATAACAGAAAACAAAACAAAACAAAACAAACACACAAAAAAAGTTTTTGGAAGAAAAATAAATTGACAAAACTTTGGTCATGATTCTCATGGAATCACGGGATGGTTTGGGTTGGCAGAGACCTTAAACAACATCTAGTTCCAGCCGCCATTCCATGGGCAGGGACACCTTCCACTACCCCAGGTTGATCCAAGCCCTGTCCACCCTGGACTTGGACACTTCCAGGGATCCAGGGACAGCCACAACTTCTCTGGGAACCCTGTGCCAGGGCCTCACCACCCTCCCTCTGGCAGTGGGAAGCCATTCCCGGTGTCCCGTCCCTGCATACCTTGTCCCAAGTCCCTCTCCAGATCTCCTGGAGCCCCTTTAGGCTCTGGAAGGGGCTCTGAGCTCTCCCTGGATCCTTCTCTTCTTCAGGAGCAGAGGGCCTCCAGCCCTCAGAACATCTTCATGGACACTTCTGGACCCATTCCAACAACTCCACACCATTCTTATATTGTGGCATAGAAGAATTTAGATATGGAGCGTTTCTTGAAGGCTATGAAATATGGATATAGAATGGTCATTTCTTGGTGCAGGAGTTTGGACATGGAATTCAAGTCCAAACTCAGCATGATTCAGAACATTGATGCACATTTCTCAAGTTCTTCTCTACTGGGCTATTTTTAAAAGCTCTGTGTCTCATAGAGGAGGAGGAAAAGAAAAGAAAAAGAAAAACCATCTGAATGTCTCATCTCCCTTCCTCCTGTTCTTGTGTGTCAACCTTCCTGTTGGTGGGTGTTCACACCCTCCAGCAGGTCTTGAACTTCCACCCTGTGCCCTCCAGGAGGAAATGTTGCTGTCTGAGCACAGAGACGTGTGGCTTTTGGACAAAAATTATGTCAGGCACCGAGGGTACCATCAGAGCACAGGCAGGGGGTGAGTTGTGCCTCCATCCCATCATTTTGCCAGCTCACAGGAGCTGAGCAAGGTCGGGGGAGGTTGGGCTTGGAGGGGAGTCAGTGAACAGATGTTTTTCTAAATCAGGAGAGATGAGCAAGGGCTGAGGAAGGAGCTCCTGGCAGGGCAGGAGAGGTGGGGCTGCACCTCAGCACCATATCAGGTGCTCTTGATCCCTTCATTGAGACACAGCAAGGCTCAATTATTTACTGCCTTTAAAAGGCTTCAACAACTTCAGTGAAGTGGCTTTGCAGAGCGTTTCTACCCCATTTCCTGGAGGGTCTCTGAAGGAGGGCTATTAGAGCATCTTGGCTGAATTGACTGTCTGTTACTGGCCATTGAGTTTCACAGAGTTATCCCAGCCCTGAGCTCAGTAATTCCTGTTAGATTAAAGCTTGCCTTCCAGAAAGGCTTGGTCTTTGAGGATGTTAAGGGAGGCAGAAACAAACTTCTTCCTTAGAGGCTTTTTTTCCAGGGGATTAATTTGGTTAATCATCCATTTTTTCCCCCCCTTTTAAAGAAAAGTATAGAGATTTGAATTTGCCTCATAGCAGCTTTTGCTGCTTCACTTTGTGTCTTCTGCCACTTTAAAGTGTCCTTCTAGTCTTGGTTTGACCCCTGTAAGCCATGATTTTGTCCTTAGATTGTCAGCACTTTACAGCACGAGCCTTCACTTTTCCATGCTTTTTGTTTTCTAGCAAAAAAGCCAGTAGCAGCTCTTGGCAGCTGTGCCTCCCGTGCTGCTTCTGCTTTCTATTCCAAGCCTGTATCAACTCTGCCTTGGTGACTCCATCACCCACAAAATTGAAGACAAACAGGGCAGAGCACATTTTGCAGTCTTATCTTGACAATGCGATGGAGGGAGGTAAACCCAGGCATCCACATCAGTACCTCTGAGTCTTTTCTCAATGATAATTTATCCATTTTACTCAGTGCCATAATTCTCAGTGAGTCTTCATTCCCTAGGAAAACAAGAGGATTAGGCCTGCAATCCAAGTATTACCTGGATGGAGATATACAGAGTCAAATTTGGCTTGACCCTTAGTGGAAAAAACTCTTGGTTTCAATTTTTTATCAATTATTGGATTATTGAAAGGCTTGTGTGGGAAGGGATGTTAAAGACCATCTAGTCCACCCCCATTCCATGGGTAGGGATGCTTTCCACTATCCCAGGTTGCTCAGGGTCCCATCCAACCTGGCCTTGGACACTTCCAGGGATGGGGTAGCCACAGCTTCTCTGGGCAACCTGTGCCAGGGCCTCCCCACCCTCACAGAGAAGAAAATCTTCCCAATATCCCAGCTAACTCTGCTCTCTGTCAGTTTGAAACCATTTCCCTGTGTCCTGTCCCTCCAGGTCCTTGTTTCAACTCCCTCTCCAGCTCTCCTGGAGCCCTTTTAGGCACTGGAAGGGGCTCTGAGGTCTCCCTGATCCTTCTCTTCTTCAGGCTGAACAGTGACGACTCTTATTCTATTATTATTATTCAAAACCAATTCTTACTCAAGAAATCATAATTATTTCTTATTCAGCATATCCAGAGTATCTATGAAGTCACTTTTAAGCTCTGCACAACACACAGCCCCAGTGCATGGCTGCAATTATTGTTCATTCAAACCATGTAATCTGCAATTTAGCATTGAAGCAGTAGAAGCCTGCTTTTAAACATGACAGAAAGTAGTGGGGTCTTTTACTGGGTTCCTATTGCTTACATGGAAAAAAAAATCTGCTGTTCTGTCTTCAATTTAACATCAGTCTGGTTGTGGTACAGAACAAATTGTGGAGCATGACAGCCCCTTTCATATATATATATATATATGAAAGAGACTGACATGCTCTGCAATATACATTTGTGAGATATATTTATACACATGAATATATGTTATCTCAGATCAAAATCATTGTATAAGCAGGTTTCCAAATTCTTGGCTGTCTTGGCAAAGACAGGGCCGAGTGCATTTTAATTCCTTGTCTCTTTCAGGCTGGGAATGTTGGGGGATGCTCTACAGCTCTGGTTGAGCTCAGATTGTTTAGTAAGCGCTGTCAGCTCCCCACTTTGATATGTTAATATGACTAAGGGTTTCCCACAATTCCCTCATGAGTGGCAGTCCTTTGCTCTGGTACTTGTAGCAGACTGGGAAATTTCACTGTTGCCTTTGGCTTTAGCCAACTCCCCTGCCAGTCAGAGCGTGCCACCCATAAACTGCCTGTCAATCACCCGTCACTTGGAGAGGGGGCTTCAGCCAGCCAGGGCAACTCGACTTTTTGACAATGTAATTATGGCCCTTGCATCCGCAGTAGGGGCCTGAGCAAGGCTGAGAGAGTTTTATTGATTGTTCAGAAGGGAAATTTATCACTGTCTCCAGCTCCATTCGCGCTCTATTCCCTGAGAAACTCTCCTGACAAGCTTCGGGAGAGAAGTTCAGCGTGGTGGCCTTGGCTGTTCTTGTGCCTTTGTCCTTCCCAGGGAAGCTGGAGACACCAGTGGATGCTGAGTGGGGGCAGGAACTGGGTGCAGAGTGGAGATATTACATCAAAACAAAGAACACTCAAACTGTCCTTGTGACAGCCTGATCTTGTGGTCCTGACACTCTTATCACAGAATCCCAGAACTGGTTTGGGCTGGAAGAGGCTTTAAACACCACCCAGTTCTACCTCCAGCCATGGGCAGGGACACCTTCCACCATCCCAGGTTGCTCCAAGCCCTGTCCAGCCTGGCCTTGGACACTTCCAGGGATC
>JAYDZK010000169.1:109577653-109649375 GCA_034509185.1 Euphonia xanthogaster | reverse complement strand
ACACAGGGACACCCAGGGCTGAGGGCCCCTCTCAGCTGTGTCTCCTCTCCAGGCTGAACAGCCCCAGCTCCCTCAGCCTTTCCTCATCAGGGAGATGCTCCAGTCCCTTCATCATTTTTATCTTCTTCATCACCCTCCACTGGACTCCAAGAGCTCCTTGTCTCTCTTGACCTGAGGAGCCCAGAATAGGACATAGAAAGCCAGATGCACATTGCAGGGCTGAGCTGAACAGCAGGAGATGTTTGATGCCTTCCAAAAGAGTTTGAAATACCATAAATGAAGGATGTCTGGGAGGTTTCCTTAGCTGGAAATTGAGAAATTTCAAGTTTGATTTAAGGAAATGCAATAATAGCAAAGTATCTCAGGTTTAGATGCCCGTCATTGACACACAGAGCAGGTGCTCACGTATACTTTAAGATAAAAGACTATAAAGATTTTATCCTTCTGTGATTCTGTTGTAAATTTATTGTCTTGGAGGTGCTACTTCTTATTTCCATCTTCATTAAGAAAATAGTTGAGACACTGTTCTATAAGTAGCAAAGACACTGGAGTATAAGGAACAAGAAAGTGAAACAGGATATGGACAGAGAAGTTTGCTTAAAATAATTTGAAAATGATTTATTGGATGCAACCCCTACACTCAGAGATTTCTGCTATTATTACTTTCCTGCAGTACAACCAAGGAGGACAGTAACTTGCTGTGGGCTAAAGGTAAATGATGATCTATTGCAAGGGAGGGAAGAAAAGTATTCTAAAGGTGGATGTGTGAGGCACATGCTCTCCCCTGATGGTGTTCAGTGCGTTGGACCTCACTGGACCAATCTTTTCCAAAGCCTGAGAGGAAAATGACAAAAGGTAAAGCAAACTTCATTAAGTGAAGAAAGGAGGGTTTTAGGGCAAGACTTTTCATTGCTGGGGCTTGTTATACACAGATTTCATAGAATCATTGAATTATTGAATGGTTTTGGTTGGAAGGAACCTTAAAGGCCATCTCATTCCACCTCCCTGTGATTGACAAAGGCACCTCCCATTAGACCAGGTTGCTCTGAGCCCTGTCCAACCCAGCCTTGAACCAGGAGAATGATACTCCTCTTTGTTTGTTTGTTTTTTAAGTGGATTGACTTGCTTTTTAACTTCTTTTTTCCCTTGCTCTTTTCAGGCTGGATGCCCAAAGTAGTCTTCACACACTTGAAATCATCAGCTAATGCCAGTGACACACGATTGGTGCTCCAGGAACCTGTTGATTGGCAACCTGGTGATGAAATCCTGGTGGGAAGCTCAGGCCTTGGAGATGCACAGCAGCAGGAGGAAGTGGCTGTTATCCAGTCTGTGAACAGCACAGAGCTGCATCTTAGATCACCACTGAGGTATCCTCCCAGGAGATTTTTATAGCAGAGAGATAAACAAGGAGAAAATTTGATCAAAGTCAGGATTTGCTGTTCCCTGTGGGACATAATAACTATATAAATCCCTTTAATAAAGGTGGCCAGTGATATTTCACTTCCTCACTCCCCCTAAAGGTAGTGGACGTTCAATCCTGAATGTTTAAATTCTATGTTTAAATTCTGTATCATCCCCTTGGAACTCAGAAAACCTTTGAAGAAGAAAACACTGATGGCAGGTAAAGTCCAGTGGTGTCAGTATAGGAATGACAAAGAAATTTCCTGCATATTCAATTCCTTGAGAAAGTGCATATTTTTCACAAGAAATATATGACTTGTGTAAAAAAAAAAATCATCTGTTCTTGACTGATTTTCTTAAGTAATACACTCAAAGTGAATTTTTTTCACTATGGAAATTGCTTCTAAGTTTCCAATGAGTGTTAATTTCACTGCCCTGCACTTTTTTCATCTATTGTGCATGGAGACCTTGGACAGATTGAAAACTGCACTACTTATGTTCTCTATCTGGAGGCAACCTAACTCCAATGCCCAGGAATATTAAGCATATTATTTTCAGAAATAATTTGGTCTCAAGGAAAAAAGTCCTGCTGGTTTTCACCCAAACCTGTTTTGGGAAGAGAATTCAAGGTCTGAAATATATTGTCGTAAATCTCATAGAATCATAGAACACCCTTAATTGGAAGGGACCCCCAAGAATCACTGAATCCAGTTCTTGGCCCAGCATAGGGAAATCCCAAAATCTTCACCATGTGCCTGGAAGTGTAATCCAAATGTTTTTTTGAGCTCTGGCAGCCTTGGGGCTGTAATCACTTTCCTTAGGGGCCTGTTCCAGTGCCCAACCACCCTCTGGATGAAAAGCCTTTTCCTAATAACAAAACACAATTTAATATTATATACATAATCTGAGGAAGGTTTGCGAGCTTGTGAAACAAAAAGACAAAAGCAAACATCAGACAAGGAAAAGCCTATCTAGCACTGATTGTGCCACTGTCCTTACTGAGAAAAGGACTGAATCCAGCTCAGAATTTGGAGGTTATGGTCATAAACATAAACAACAAGAAATCATAAACATAATTCTCTCCATCTGGCAGGTGCAGATGATATTTTTTGTCTTTTGTTAGGTACCCCCACAGTGTTGGAGGGGGATGGGGCAGTGGCCAAGGTCTGCCTTCCAGTGCTGGGGTGGCACTGATCAGCAGAAGGGTGGTTGTCCAAGGAAATGTCACACTGGAAAGGATGTCCCACCTCAGGCAGTGTGCAAATGCAGGTGAGGAGGTCTTTTCTCAAAGAAATGAACTGGGGAGGAAAACTGCTCCATTAAAATCCCATCGTGGCAGCCTCACTGTGTATTAGAACTCTTTCTTCCTAGGATAACTTTGAGATAATTCCAATGCCAGGAAAGAGAGTTTGTCTTTCCAAACATTGTTTGACATTGAAGTGTGAAGTCTTGGGAGTTGAACTGCACTTCATTGTAATATCTCAGATGTATTATTTTCACATTGTTGTTTCAAGCCATCTTGGGAAAGACCCTTTAGTTTTGCCTGAGCCTAAGGGTGTAGAAAAAAAGTATCTACTGAAAACATGTTTCAGTGTACATAATATATTAAATTTTTAATTGTGTTTACTATTTAGTCACTTTAAGAAGAAGGAAAAACAAAACAGCCCAATGCTGTTTGTACTCTTTAGCGTAAAATATTGAGACGTTTAGTGTTTAGGGTTGCCAAGGAAAAAATAACAGGTGATGCATAAAGTATCACTGGTAAAAAAATGTTAAATATCTCAGTTCTCCTTTGGTTTTACCTGTATGAAATGCTGTGGAGTTTGACAGGTGGATTCCTGATTTACACCATCTATTCAAGAAGCAGAATCAGACACAGTGATTATAATGTGAGGAGAGTTAGGTTATCTGGCAACCCAGGTGTAAGGTTTCCTTTAAAAAAAAAGTGCCTTGGGCTTTCAGACTGTGACACAAGACTTCATTTGATATCCAGCAGCCAGCTGCTTATATTACTCATGGATTTATGGTCCATTTTGTGTGGCACTCATAAATATAGGCTCTGAAATGCACTAACTGTTTGAGGTTTTTATTTGAGTTAAAGGATAGGAGGATTTCTCAAAGGAGTCACCAGAGGAGGAGTGAGCAGTGTTTTTTGTGGTTAATTTACTTTCTTTTAAAGAAAAATGAGCATTATTGGGCTTCAGCAGGCAGTGCTGGATTTTGAGATCCCCTCTGCTATTCCACTGAACAAGCCCAAGTAACACATTTATAGTCTGAATCTCATAGCAAAATATCTCACACCCATGGAAGGGTCTTTCAGGAATTGTACCCAGCCCTATGATTTAATTTTTGGTCATATCATGGAATCCAGGAATGGTTGGGTTGGAAGGGAAGTTAATGATCATCTCATTCCACCCTCCTGCCATGTGCAGGGACTTTTTCCACTATCCTAGGTTTTTCCAAGCTCTGGCCTTGGACACTTCCAGGGATCCAGAGGTAGCCACAGCTTCTCTGGGCAATCTGTGCCAGAGTCTCACCACCTTCACAAGGAAGAATTTCTCCCTAATCTTTATTCTTGTCTTGAAACTGTGGGTAGCAATAGTTCCCCATCCATCTGCAGGGAGAGTCAGGAGAGCAGAGTTTAAAAAATAAACCAGAATGCCTCATTTCAGTTTAGTTCTATACATCCATGCCCAATCTCCTTTTCAAGAACCTCATCTAAGAGAAATCATGTCAAATCCCTCTTCCTCATGCATACAGTTATCTGAAATTAACTCCAAGGAGCTGTCCAAGACAAAAAACTACCACTTCCTGCTTGTTTTGATGTATTTCCCTCCATAATGTCCAGACTTTTAGGGAAAGAACCATGCCTATTTTGAGGAACATCAAAAATGTTTGCCTGTGTTGCCTTGAGCCCATGTTTCAGATCCCTGCTGGAGTTGGAGTCTCACTGGGTCAGGGGGATGATGTCCCCCTGCACATCCCACCCCACAGGGAGGGTGCACTCACAGCTCTCCCTGGGTTGTGTCCTAGGTCACTCTGGATGTTTGTACAAGAGAAGTGAGAGGCAGCTGGGCTCTCGGGACCTGGGAGCCGTGGTGGTTGTGGAGGCCTTCCAGGGCCAGGCGAGCCGGCTCCAGCTGGAGGGGATCCAATTCTGCCACATGGGCCAAACATTCCAGCGCCACTGCAGTGCCCTGACTGTCACTGGCAACACCTGGATGTCAGGTGAGCTCCCTGCACTGGAGATACCCACCTTCTCCTGCCCAAAGCTGGGGCAGGCACCCTCAAATCCTGCTTGGCTCTTGAGTCAGTTGGTAAATTGGATTGTTAAATGTGAAAAAAAATCCCCTCACCTCTAGTCTAAGCCCAAGTGACAAAGTGGTTTCACCTGCTTCACTTCCTTTGTATCTCGGCTTCTTCCTAAAATATTTTTTTTTTATGCTACACTGCTCTTTTGATGTAGAAGAGAGTAGCCCTGGAAATGGATGCACCAAGACACTATGAGGGAGCCCAAGACACTATGAGAGAGCCCCTTCAACTAGCCAACCCAATGACTCAGGGCTGGCTAGTTGAAGGCTCCAACATTTAATTTTATCACCCAGAGGTTAAGGAACATATTAAGTTCTTTTGACTTTGTCACTGTTAAGTGCCAAATCCACCTCTGTGGAAGTGGTAGTGAGGGCTCTGAAGACTGGTGGTGGTAGGGGCAAGTTAGGTGGGCTCAAATAATGCTTTAAGGATGCTGAATGGATTTTCTTTTCCTAAGGTACATTTGCACCTCTCACAGAATCATAAAATAGTTTGGTTTGGAAGGGACCTGTGCCATCTTCACTGAGGGTCAGGGCTCCCTGCTGGCAGAAGGCAGCCCTGGCCAGGATCTGGGTGATGGGAAGGTCACCATGCCTGGCTAGAGAAGGGGTGTGAAATACCTGCCCTCAATCTGCAGAGTGATTTGTGCTCACACCACTCACTTCCCTCCAGACTCTTACATCCGTGGTTGTTGTGTTCTGGACTCCTTTGGTCAAGGCCTCCATCTGAGAGGGATCTCCAACCTCAGTGTGGACAGCAACGTTTTCTACAACATTTCAGGCCATGGGCTCCTCCTGGGTAAGTGAAGCAGGCAAATATCCACATTAAATACAACAGCAGCTTGTTGCTGTTCCCGTTTGCATGAAATGGTTTCATTTGCATGAAAATGCTTTGGGAGGAAAGAATGGCAGATCCTTAACTGTGCTCTGAGAACTTTAATCACATCTTCTGCAATTTCTGGTGTCAGTGAATTTGGAACAAAGCTCCCACAATTCCACACACAACTCCTAGCATCTACTTGCATTTGGCCAGCTCTCTTTCTTCAGGTCAGTCTTCCCTTGATCAGGATCAATTATTTTTCAGTGAAAAAATAGTAGATTTTTTTAGGGGATTGATTCATCTGTCTTTGGAAAAGTGTCATTATGCCATATTTAAGACCACAACTCAGTGAAGCATTTAAGAGAATATTACCTTTAACTTCAGTCATTTGATGTCAAAGATAATGGAATGAAAGCATATGTTAAAAGATAACCAGAGGATTTAGCACTTACATAAATTGGAGCTTGGAGCAACAAATATGTTAAACAACAAAATATTTCTCCTAACTAACCATCAGGAGGCTGACTTCAAGCATCTTCTGCTGGGACCTCATGTTTCCTGAATACCTAAAGATATAGCTCGATTTTTGTTTTCCTTAAGAGATGGGATAAAAATGACCAATTATGAGACAAACAGAGGGGTCAAAAAAGAAAGCCTTCAGTTCTGATCCTGCAGTTCCCCACACACAGCAAGTTTCTGTTCTGGGTACTGTGTATAAACAAAATGAGGAGTGATATATCATGATTTAAACAGGGAAGATTATAAACCCAATGTGGTTATACACACCTTGCAGATGAAGAGAGCTGGCTCACAGAGATGCAAGGACTTGCACAAGCTGATGTGCAGAGCCCTTGAAGCCATGGGGAAGCAAGCAGGACCTCCAAGCTTCTGGCCTTCCTTGGCTCATTCGTGTTGGGATCTGTGTCAGAGTTAAAGGACTCAGAGCCGAGCTGAAGTTTCAGCCTGAATACATCTCATCCTCAAGATGCTTTTAATGGCTTCATTGTCAGCAGCTCCAGAGGGTCTGATGGATTAATTTATATATAATTTTGTTGTCCCTGAAGGAATATTTATTACAGCTGGCTCTTTGCAGCTCTGGAATTGGATTCTCTCAGTGATTTCACCTAAAATCCTTATTTTCAGAGAGTTTGCAAGACCATCACAAAACGTCACTCTAGGCTTAAAATCATTGACACACAAGGTCTGAGCTTGAAAGCCAAAACCTCAAAATCCTGTATGGCTGTCAAAGGACTTCTTTAGGATCTTGTTCATGCTCTGGTAGCAGCATTGTTTGTAGTACATAGAGACTGGAAAAAATTGAGAAAGCTGATTCCCTCAAAATACTGAGGGAAGACTAAAAGTATTTGTTGCTATCCCAAAAACCAAAAGGCACAGGTTTTCTTGTGAAGTGGCTTATATTAGGGGTGGTAATGATTTGGGAAGAGATCTGTATTATGAATAGAACTTGAGCTATTTGAAGGTAATGACTTCTGTTGGATAAACAAAAGTAGATGGATGTGATTTGCTCCTAATGCAGGCCAGAGAGAAAGGCCTATGCATAGACTCCACACGGGATTCCACTTTGTGTTCTTCTTCCAAAAGGGCAGCAGTGCTGATCATAGAATTATGGAGTCGTTAAGGTTGGAAAAGACCTTCGAGGTCTTCCTGGTTCCGGAAGTTCAGCCATTAAACTGACCCTGCCAAGCCCACCACTAAACCATGTCCCCAAGTGCCATATCTCCATGGCTGCAACCACTCCCAGGGATGGTGAGTCCACCACTTCCCTGGGCAGCCTGTTCCAATGCCTGACCACCCTTTAGGGGAAGAATCTTTCCTGATATCCAACCTAAACCTCCCCCAGAGCAACTTAAGGCTATTTCCCGTTATCCTATCCATGTATCCTTATTTGGACTTGGCTTGTATGGGACTGTCCACTACTTGCCATTGGGTGGCCCATTTTTTTACAATGTAGTTTAAAAATATATTTGTTTTGTTTTCTTCTTCCAGTTTCTATACTGTAACTAGATCTGGGGCACCCCAAGAGGTGTGTGTTGTCCGATCAATTGCTTGATTGATTTTTCCCTTTCTCTTCTCCTACTCTATTGCTTAGGGGGGCAACCCCCCAGTTTTGTGCAGAGGTGCACCAGGTGTTTTTCAGCCTGTTTAGAGATTTTCTTACATGTAAGTAGGGCAGTGAATGGAGACAGGAGATAAAGAAGGCTTTGAATTCTAGTACTGCCAGGAGCATGCCTGTGTGTGCATAGGTGAGGCTCTTTCCCACTCTGAACCACTCTGAGTCTCTTTTCTCAACTGTAAATCTGCTTTATAATACATCTTTTATTTATTTTTACCATAAACTTGCAGTCCAGGATATATGACTTGTGGTATAGTCACAAATAATACCTCGCACAGGGAAATATAACACCTGGACTTGTGTATATTGAAATGAGAATCATGATAATAGAGAGTTTCCAGCTATATGTATATTTATGTTTATTTTTCTTTTTTTTTTAATTCTTATTTTTTACTTTTTTATCTTTTTTTTTTTTTTTTAATTTTTCTTTTAAAGGCAAGGGACTGGAAGAGGAGAACAAAATCAGCAACAACATAGTGATTGGCCTTTCTGTAACTGATGGTTTATCCAATATTGAGACACTGTCACCAGCAGGGATCTACATCAGGGCTCCTGCCAGCCACATCAGGGTAAGAAGTTCTCGTATAAGACATAACATTTCCTTTCTAATCAAAAGTATCAGAAAGACACCGAGCTTCATTTATCTGGGAGATCACATACACAATATTTGTTTCTTGGCTGAGCTGTCAGAACCTGTGCTTGTGATGGGATATTGAAACAAGTGCATATTACAAAATAAATTATGTTCCTGGGTAAATTTATTACTGAGAATTTTGCTGTGTTTGAGTGGAATGGAATATTACAGGGAGAGAATTCAACCTGAGGTACTTTAAAATGTTGTTTTATTTTATAATGCTCACAGATTCAGAAAACTTGGAAAAAGTTTAGTCTTAGCTTCTCTAGAATTTCTGCCATTATTAAAAAAAACCCCCTCAATTTTAATGGATTGACTACAAAACCACTAAAATTCAGCAGCATCAATTACACCTCTGTCTGGATTTAAAATCACATTGACCATACAGCTGAAGATTTGCATTCCAGGATGAGAAAGAGCATATGTTCCCTGTCCTATGAAAATGACATTGATTTTGAAAGAAATGAAGCTCCTCTATCCTAAATGGTTATAAACCACCAGGTTTTTAAAGAGCTAACAGCTTAACAGCCACATATCAAAAAGCTGAGCTCAGAAAAAATACTTTTATTCACTAATTCTCTGATGCTTTCTCTTAGTTCATACTCCTTTTTAGTCTTATATTTCAGAATAAAGAGTCACTTTTATGTGTTTCATGGAAAAATATTATTTTTATCCACTTCAAGCCACTTTTCTTTCCCAACTATTTAAAGGAAATACATTGAAACTGACCTTTCTTACTACACTTTCAGTAGTGAAAAATGCATATTTTCATTTAAAATATAATCCTAACCTGTTCTATTGTTAACCCCCAGTAATCAAACCAATTACTGTTTGTGAAGACCTAATCACTCCTGGAGTTTCTGCTCCATGAGGAAAGATTTACGCCTAAATTTGAAGGTGAAAAAGAGAACAACACATTTCCTGTGTTTTTATGAAGACAGGAGCACTGAGGAAAGAGGAGAGAACTTTTCTGTGATTCCCTCGAGGCCATATTTATCATTTTTAAGGCCATCAAATATGGTTTTAAAATACAACAACCAGGCAGAATCATGAGAATTTCAGCTCCACTAAGCACAGAGTTTTGTACTGTCATGCACTGACTTACCCTGGAGCTGTTCCCTCCATTGCCAGTGGCTCAGCTTTTGAAAAGGTTTGCTGCAATTACCTCCACGGGTTCCTGGGAACTGCCTGTGCTGGGTTTTCAGCACATTTATTTATCCCTCTCTGCTCACGTGAATTTGCAGATATAAAGCTACAGCTGTGGCTGTGTACCCCAATATCAGGGGGTTCTTTCTGCTCTCCAGAGATGTGCTGCTCCAGGCAGGGTAACAGATGGCCCTCAGATGGTTGCTGATGACCTTCATCATCCTGAGGAGCGGGATATTTGAGGAATTGCAGCAGCAAAAGGAAAACTCGAAGAAGTTGCCAAGCTTAAAATTGTTATTAACTGTGCTTACTGTACGACAGACCAAGCAGTGCTCAGGAAGGCAGCAAAGCACAGGGATATTAAGAGAAAAAGTCTACATTTCTCCCTGGAAAAAGAACTAGTGACTTTTTCCTAGTGGAATAATAATCACTACATTCCGGGGGTTCTGGTGCAGCGCCAGCATGATGATGCTGTAGTCATAGCACCTTTTCTCTCATGAAAATTCTCAGATCAAATGACTCAAGCTTTTTAGGTATTTATAATCTTAGTTCATTGGGGAAATTTGAAGAATGTAATGGGAAAGAACCATCCTCCACCTGCTTAGTTCTCAGGCCAGAACATGCAATAGAAACTTTCCCAGTTTAAAATTTAATTTTAGGTGTTTATTAGTCTTTTTCTTTATTGGTTTTGTGTGTTTTTTTTTTTAATTTTATTTTTGTGGGGGTTTTTTTTGTGTTTTTTTTTTTTTTAATTTTATTTTCAGATTTCCATCTTTTGATTACGGGTTTTAACTTATTGGCTGCTCTCTTTAAGGCAGGGACTGAAGAGAGCTCTAGGTCCAAGCTGTGTAACATCTTCTGTGCATGATGGGTTAAGCCTTTCTACAGTGAGACCTGCAGTAATGTTTTCATAACTAGTCAATTTACTTGGGAGCTTAAATTTGCATCGGTGGCTGAAGAGCTTAAATTTCCTTGAAATTCAGTGGTGGCCTAAATGGTGTGGAAATTGGGACAGAGAAGTCACTCAAACCTGAGCCTACAAAGACATTTGGAGACCCAATTCCCACTGGTTTCCATTTGACTTAAGCTTTTAAGTGCACTGGTGAATCAGGCTGTTAGACAAAATTTTATACTCGGACAGTATGAGTGCAAACTGATTATTACAAGGTAAGTAGAATTTTTTTAAACACAGTGTGTAAGCCCAGGTTATCTCTTTTTAGAGTCATGGACAATCTCATTAGCGGGCTGTTTTTTTGCCTTTTAAATGCTATCAGCACAAGGAACTGAAGATGCCCCTCTGTCATATTGGCTTTTTTCTCACTGAAACATCCACCCTATGTCCTTGGTTTTCTTTTTGTGTGCAGGAAAAATAATTTTTAAAAGTAGGTTTTATCTTTTTATGTTGTCTCTCTTGGGCCTGGTGAGTTTTGGCTTTTTTTTACAGTTCCAACCCATAAACATTCAATGCCCTGAAACGCTGGAGCCAGCATGCAGTGCTCATGCATAACAACATATGGACTGGGTTTAAGACATCCAGCAAGAACCTCCCTCTCTTTTCTTGCTTTGGTGTTGAGGACTGGGAAACAGCTCAGATGAATGAATGGGGTGGAGCTGAGCTGGTATCTCCATGTCAGAGGAGTGACTGATGGTCACACTGTTGGTAAATGCATTTGTTTCTTTGTGTCACCCCATCCAGCCATTCTCCACAGCACCAAAGAGGTGAGGCCGCATCTGTTTGGCACCTTTTTCCCACTGTTTCATCCCTGCTGAGATCTTTTCCAAACCCTTTCCTGCAAAGAGGACCCACACCAAAGCAGGCACATTGTGAGTGCTACTCACATCCTGCCCAGCTCTGAAACTGCGGGAGTGGTGCTGGGAACACTGTCCAGAGCTTTAATGTCATCTTTAAGGTCAACAGTTTGAGTTCCCAGCTATCTAAAAGAAATTCATGAAATATTTACACCTGCAGAGTTGTAACAGTTAAGAGACACTTAAACCGTCAGCCACTTGATTTTACTGACTTGCAGTGCATACCTCCAGGTTTTTGGCATGCTCAGGGAGGTAATTTCTCTCTGGAATTTTGGTTGCATGGACATTCGTAATATACTGACTTCCACAAAGAATTGATTTCCACACAAAATTCCCTGCTTGCCTAAAACCCCTGCCCTCCAGCCACGAGCTGGCTGAATAAATATGCAGGTTTTTTTTTTTTCCCTTTTCCTTATGAATCATCTGTAGAACGCACGATTGGAGTTGCAAGTAAAATATCCTGGAAGTGATGTGACTGGACTGCAGAAGTGTTTCGTTAAAGAAAAAGGGTCTGTGGCTGCACTTTCAGAAAAAGCAGCAGTTTTACCAGGGGATAGAGAAAGCAGAGCTCTGGGTCTCAGTACTTTATTCCTTGACAGATGTCAGGGATCAGGACTGCTGGGAGCACACTTGGATGGGACAGAAAAAAGTAATTGGTATATGGAGGATTTCACCTCGAGGTCACCAGGCTCAGCTTTGATTTGGACCATCAGGGACCAAAAAGTCATTAGTATTTTAACAGTGTCCAGTGACGCATGAATGGGAGTGGTGGTGTCAGACCTGATCTTAGAGAACAAGCCCTCCTTAGAGCTGCAAGAAAGGACATCTTAGACCCCCCTTAGAGAGCCACATACCTCTAGAGAGCAATTAATTTTGTCTAAGGACGGACCAAAACCATTGCCTTCTGCACATGCCTATGTCTTATTATTTTTTTTATTCCTAAAAAGGGAGCTAAAATCTCCCAGCCTGGACATCAAATTTTCACCCACCTAAGGCAGTTGAGAGGGATCATGCACAGGTGCACACATGAAGACATCGCTATATGAACACAAACCAAACCCAGCTAGGCTTGGCTGCTCTCCAAATTAAGCTGGCAAGGGCAGGTTTTTTGTCCTAGAGTAGAAAACTTCAGAACACACCAAACACAACTCATATAACCTACTTGATGCAGATTCTCTAAGTACCAAACTCCTAATTTTAAGGCCAGTTGGACCTTATGTGCTCTTATTTTTATTATTGTATTATTTGCAACACAAATAATGTAACTCAAATGCAGAATTTAGAATGCAATTTCTTTAAGAGATATTAAATGAAAATAACTTACAGCATATCTTTCTATGAGTGTTCACTTACCCTGTAAAAAATGATCCAAACCACATAATTTACCACAGATGTAAGGAAGTTTAATTGTTCGGTCACTGACATATCCTGAAGATGTTGTTCTTTGCTTTCTCTTGACTTTTTGGAGTCTCACTTTTTCAATGCAAATATTTCCTTTATTTCCTTATCCTGTGTTTGCTTTGGGAGATAAGAGAAATATTGAGACTGAGAAGGAAACCAATAAACTTGATTAGTTTGTGACTTACCTTTGGGATTAATTTGTGATTTACTTTTTCTTCCTGACATTTTCATATATAGAAAGGAGTTTATAGACATACGTTTTCAACACTTTTTTTTTTCTTACCTGCTTGAAGATTTGTGACAACAGCATTTTTCTGCTGTTTATCTCTATTGCTTGGCCAATCCTCCTTGTCTGGTTTAAAAAGAAGTATTTTTACAACTGGCTCAAGGTCAAAGTGGAAACAGAACAAGACAGGGGACACAGAAATGAGGTTCAAGTCTCCATCAGCCAGTTTGCCAGAATTTGAATGGACCACAGCTGGGATTTTAATTTGTGTGTTTCTTAAATTGATTTTAATTTCCAGAAATCTGTGCTAATATTATTTTCATAGTCAGTCACATGCTCCTCTCTACAGGGTAACACAGTGTGTGGCGCTGGGTATGGCTATTTCTTTCATCTCTCCCCTGAGGGACCATCGAAAGTGCCTCTCTTGTCCTTCAGTGAGAACACAGCTCACTCCTGCACAAGGTACTTGGGGAATTTGGTCAAGCGGATTTTCCTGCAGCGAATGGTTGTGCCATCTATAATTGCAGTGGTGGGCAGAAAAGGCCTTGCCCCTCTTTTCAGGACTTTTCCCCCCAGTTTTGCACCTTTTCACCCTTGTTTCTTGCAAGCAGAGTTGTCTGGAGCAGGGCAGAATTGGTGTGGGAGGTGTCCCTGTCCACGGCAGGAAAGTGGAACGAGATGATCTCTAAGGTCCCTTCCAACACTCCCTGGTTCCAAGGTTCTCTGACATTTCATGCAGCATTTGTTCCTTCAGTATTCAGGAACAGCTATTGACAAAAGTTTTAACCAGTACTTCCCTGAAACAGAAAGAGTATTGGAGAAAGAGTATTAAAAAATGACATTGTACTGAAAATCAGTGGTTAAGGGGACCTGAATTCTGAGTTAATCTGGATATTAATCTGGATTTTAAATCTCTGAGAAGGTCAAACCAAGTGCTGCATTCAGGAATGCATACACTTGGGCTGTAGTCCAAGTTAGCTGAATCCAAGATAAAGAAGAGCCTTATCTATCCAGGTTCATGTCAGGCTTAACTGAAAGTGACACTGGCTGAAAACTCATGAGCATGGGAAGGTGCTTTGTAGTGAGAACCTCTCAGTGGCACTGCACACGCCTTTTCAGCTCTGATAGGTCTAACACTGAAAACTTTTGACTTTAAAGAAATCAAGTCTCATGCAGCAACTGTTACAGATTTAATGTTTCAGATATCAAAATGATGAATAGAAAAATCTGCTCACCAGTACATGCTCTCCATGGCTTTCTCTCTTCCATGGCTTTCTCTCTAAACAGGCACGGGTTGCTGGTATACCCAGAGTATTTGCCAGACAGTCGTGTTCAGCTCAACAATTTCACAGCCTGGAGCTGCCAAGGGGGAGCACAGGTAGGTTTGTCCCCACTTCCTCCTGTGATGCTCAGGATCTTTCCAAGTATCTCACCTCCACACTTGATTGTCTAAAAGTTTGATTAACTAAAAGCTCTTTTGCTTCTCTGTCCATGTCCCTCACCTGGAAGCTCCTGTTTTAATGAAAGAGCCAGAAACTTGATTTGTGTGAATTCTTTTTGCTGCAGAATCAGTGCTAGTTTCACTGGCTGGTGTTCTCTGTAATCATCTAGCATCTGTCTGCCACTGCATTCATGAAATTTTAGAATGGTTTGGTTCAAAGGGACCTTAAAATCCATCTCATTCTAACCTCCCTGCCATGGGCAGGGACACCTTCCATTAGATCATGTTGCCAAAATAAAAAATTCTCCAAGTATATCTGAGCTGTTCATGAAGATTGCAACAGGTAGATATATTACCTTTATAGAACTGATGGTTTCCATGGGATTTTTTTTTTAAATTCCTAAAATTTTGCACTTTTTATTTATTATAATTTGTCTAGCTTTCTTCTCCAGCTAATATGACTCACTATTAATTAATCTGATTTTTAAAAGCCACACCACCCTTTATTATGTCATATTTTTTCCCATACTCAGAGTTTGGAGCCTGTGATCCTATTAATTCCTGTCTGATGACCTGAACAGTTTGTATGTGTTTCTCTGTAAGGTTTTATGGCCTCACCCATCTCTATGACTCTTCCTCTGAAGATGTCCAATTTTTCAGTGTGTTTTTTTCAGGCTGATGTGTTCCCTTTCTGGAAAGGCTATTTGCATGAAAAGAAGTAATAGCATGATTTGCACGTTTGCTGTTGTTTGTTTTCTCTGCATAACTTGTAATTTCTTTATATGTGACTGACCTAGAACACACAAATAACTAAGTTTATTCTGCTTCTTTCCATGGGCTCCCTTTAGAAACAATCTTCTTTCTTTTAGGTGCCCGATTCCAGAAATGTTCAAGGCTGGGTTGGATGGGGCTTGGAGCAACCTGGGGTAGTGGAAAGTCACAGTGCCCATTGCAGTGGTTGGAATGAAATAGTCTTAAAGGCTCCTTCTAACCTAAACCATTACATTATTTGATGATGATACACATTTTTATTATTTTATTTTCTTTTCATGTAGATTTTCAGTAGCAGGAACCTTGAACTCCAGCATTTCTGGATTTCTGCTTGCAAAGATTTTGGCATTGACATTGTGGAAAGCCTGGGAAACACCTCTGTGTCTGATAGTGTTTTAAATGGACACCTTGGGCAAAAGGTAAGAACTGCAAGGAATTTCAATGTCCCTTAAGTCTCAAAGCAATGTTTCAATAGGAATTTGGAGAAATAAGAAAGCAACCTGGAGAACAGCCCCTGCTCCATGGCAGCCTGGGAAAAGCTTGGATTTTAAACAGGTTGTAAGGAAATGCCCTCAAGTTGCACCAGTAAAGGTTTAGACTGGATTTTGGGGAAGATATCTTCACTGAAAGGTTTTCAAGTGCTGGGACAGACTGCCTAGGGCAGTAGTGGAATTACTTGGAGGGTTTTGAAAACCATGTAAATACTGGCACTTCGGGACATTGTTTAGTGTTGGCCTTGGCAGTGTTGGGTTGATGGCTGGACTCCATGGTCTTAAAGGGCTTTTCCAACCAAAACAGCTCTACAGGTTTTTGGGTTTTTTTTCTAACACCTTTTCCTGTCAACATGGAAGTTTTTGAGATTATTTTTTTTTAAGCAAATTTGAAACAAGGACTCTGGTTTTTCTATTTTCATCAGAAACTACTACAAAATTTCACACTATAAGGCATAATCCTGTATATTCTTTCTAAAGCAACATTCAAAAAGTGAAAGCAAAATCACAAACACAGAAAGCTGAAGGATCTTAGGAAGACAGGTGCAAATTTTTTCCTACTCATATTTTCTTCCAGGATTGAAATGGTCCCTGAAAAATCTTGGAATTTCACCAAACCTGGCTTTTTGAGAGAAATATTAATTTTTCTTTAACCAAGCTTTTCTAACACAAATTCCTATACACCTTTTGCATTTAAAACCATTTAACTATGCACAAGTGGGTTTAGTTTAGTGATTTGGGAATACTAAGAGGGAACACCAACTTTGGTTTCTATCTTTGTTAACACTTTGGTTTCCTCTGGTCTCTCTCAGCATCATTGGTCCACCTGGAACACAGAGTGTTACTTTTTTTACTTGAGAATGAAAAATACTGACAAAATGTAATTTTATTTATGCAGTAAATATGTTCTTCTTCCACTATTTCTTTAGGCAGCTGGATGAAGTCCTTTGGGTGCTACCAGGTTGTTAACAGATTAATAACATGGATAACAATGGAATTTTAGTTACAACTGGCCACAGATGCTTGTTCATGATTTTGAGGTCTTTTTTTTTCCCTGCTCAGTTTTCTATTGTTGTTCATTAAATTAATTTTCTCTCTGACTGACAGAAAAAAAAAAAAGTATTTTAAATGAGTTTTCTTTAGAAGCTCACAGAAGGGAACCTCCTTAGCAGGTCTATTCTAAGTAGATAGTTCAGATAAAATTCTGGCTTCACCTGTCCAGCCTTTCAGTGTCCCAGTGATTTCCCAGTGAATTTCCCTGACACCGAGGCCTGGATGTCTTTGTTTTTGCTTTGCAGGATCCATGGAAGGACTCCAGTGTTGTACTTGCTGAGAGATTTAGAGGCTCACAGCTCACGCTGTGCCTTGTGTCTTGCAGCACCTCGGGGGGAGGGGGGGGGATTATCTTTGATTATCTCATGATAAGAGCCTCCTTGTCATAATTTACATCTTAATGTATGTAATTCTCCCTTTAATAATGATGTCTCTTTAATATCAATTAAAACTTTATGACACCAATTTAATAGGAACCTTGGATATTCCTCTCTATTAGCCCTTCCACTTTTTGGAAAAAAGTGTTTTTAAAACAAGATTGTTTTCTGGAAATATCAGGGCATTGAAAAGTTGGGGCTTTGACCCATTGAAACATTAGTGACAGGGCTAAATCTGGGACTGGCAAAAGCCAAGTGAAAGTTTTTTTTTTAACTTCCAAGTCATTCAGAAAGCCTCCTCCATGTTCTCATTAAGCAGCTCTGTCTTTGTAGGACCATTTAAGGAGAAGTATTTCTTCCTGGAAAAAGCAAGAGTTCTGAGACACACAAGGGAGGAATTATTGTCTCACAGTGGTCTATTTGCCATTTGTTTAAATTAATTAATTAATTTTAAAAGTATAGAAAATTGGGTGGGATGGAAGAATCAGAAGTGTAAGAAAAAAGCCAATAATTTCTGAGAAATTTACTACCAGAAATGAGGAATTTCTGCTTAGCAGTGACTTGGAATAGGATGGCCGAAGGACCAGGACTATCACTCCTGATGTTTGGCCTCAGAATAAAACAGCTGATGGAACTACTGTGTCTTACAAAGACTGAAGATAGCACCTTCTCTTTGAAATAATAATCTACTTATGAGAGTCCATTACATTCTTTCTTTTCAATTGCATGTGTTTTCACATAGGGTGGACTTCTTGATTGAGTCTTTACTATGGCCTTTGAGATATATTCTACAAGTATTCATTGGCCTCAGAAATAGTATCACAGACTCCTCCTGCCAGCCCCTCTTCCTCCAGGCTACTCACTAACTCTAAGTATATCTTTATTTCCAGCCTGTTTCCAAGACAGTTTGGCAGAGGGTTGTACACTTCCACTCTGCTGTGGACTACAATCACCTCAAAATCCAGTTTATTGATTTTGTTTTTCATCTCCCACGGCTTTTGTTCTTTCTTTCTGTCTTTTTAAGTTCTAATAGACCCTGAAGTCCTCTAGAGCTTTTCAGAGAGCCTGGCGTGAGTGTGTCCCCATGCCAAATCACACAAAATCCCTTTGAATTTCAGTGCTCAGATTTTTCACAGAACAGAAATAAGAATGGTCATCTTTGCAGAGTAGGAAAAGTTCCCACTTGCTGGGCAAAAAAGGTAAAGTGAAATGGGGATGTAAAAATCCACTCACTGTGGGTTTTTGGTGTATTCTTTCTTCCTAGGGAATGTCCAATCATAATTACTATGCTACAACTCAAGCAAAAGGCAACAAGCTGCCCTTTAAAGTTTTGTTATCACCAGTTTCAAGCGGGGAATTAGATGGGTGTTGTCAGAATTCGCCAAACAATGGCTTACAGCTGTCCTTCAAACTCCCAATTATGGGCAATCACACTCTTGCATTCCCAGCTGCTGCATCCTGGATGCGCCATTTGTGGAAATGTTCACAGCCAGGTTAGACAGGAAGATGGTCTTTTGGAAGATGTCCCTGCCATGGCAGGGGGTTGGAATAAGGTGACCTTTAAGGTCCTTTCCAACCCAAACCATTCTAGGACTCTATTATTCACATGGTGATGTTTCCTTCATTTCTTCATTTCAGGATAGGACCTGTATGTCTGCAGGACTAAGGACTCCCAAAAGATACCAGCTCCTCATCTCCAACACAGCTTTCAGGAACTTTGATGTGAACACTTGCACAGCAATCAGGACTTGTTCTGGCTGTTACCAAGGGCAGGGTGAGTCTGATTTATATTTATTTCTCAGGATTCCCAAATCCCTAGTTTCGCCTCCCATTTCAAGTTCATAGTTTCCACAGACGAACATTAATAATTCCTCTGCACAGGCTGAAATTTCAGGTTCTCCCCAGTCTTTCTGGATATGGTTTCATCACTCAGTTGAAGCCACACATTGCATTTATTTTAAGATAAACATAGCCTGATTTTTGCACTGATACAGTTTTCTCACTGGAAATGGGTTTTATACACTGCCTTGTTTCTGCATCTTCATTTTGAGAGGGAAAATTTTCAAGAGTGATGATTTCTTTAAAAGCTGTGACACCGCCTCGCAGAATTTCACCAAACTGCTTACCAGCCTAAACCTGAAGTGAATTTGCCTAAGATAATGTGTAAACTAAGCATCCTTCTCAGCTTTGAAGAGGTACTCAAAGGCTCTTTGAAGAATGTTCCAACTGCACTTGCCTTTTGTATTGTAATAAAATGTATTTATATATAAATGAAGACTGCCCCACAATAGCATAGAAGAGGACTTCAGGAGATGAGATCAAAGGACAGGAGGAATAGTAAAATCTGGCTTAGTAAGGCTAAAACTGGGAATAGGACAGTCAAACAGTAACCCATGTGTTATAGGGCACTCCTGCCAAAGCTGACTTGTTACAGTCCATGGGGCCATGATTTTCTGACATTTCTGTAAATATTAATGTGCTCATAAACTTTAGCCTGCATGAATATTCATCTTTTTTGCAGCTATCTGTGTTTCAGTAGGGAAAAAATCCTCCAGACTCACTTTTCAGCCTAGGCTTCATTTTGCCAGGTGCTGCACATGTGCAAAAGAGTCAAGTGCATTTACACCATGTACTCAGCTCTAAAAAAAAAAGGCAGGCAGGATCTATAAGAGTCACTGTAATTTTGGCTGTGGCGCTTGTGAATAAATGTTTGAAGTCACTGAGGAGATGCTGGAGGAGCAGCACCTGGATCAGCAAGTCTGAAACACAGTCACAGCAGGGTACTGGGCAGGTTTGGTCTGGCACAGCAATATCTATTCCTACAACCATCTCCATTTATTTTCCTGGATCTCTCCATTTTTGTTGACCCATCAGACATTTTTCCAAAGGCAAGGTGGAATGAAGTTGGTCTCTTTTCCTCCAGAGAGTTGTCTTCAGGCCTATTACATGAGGAGACCATTTTTTTTAATGTGCTGCTTGTCACCCACAGGTGGGTTTGCAGTGACAGCTGAACATCTGACCTTCACCAATTCCCCTTTCCAAGTGTCCTTCCCCTTTCCTCATTCTGCCATCCTTGAGGACCTTGATGGCTCTACCACGGGACAGAGGGGAAGTCACATCCTGCCTTCCACAGATATCCTGGCAGCATCTTGCACAGCCAGTGCCAACTTCAGCCAAGCTTCCAGTGGCAGTGTCTGTGACAGTGACCTTGTTTTCCACCGTATGGATCTTCATTTGTGAGTAATTGTTCCACCTCCCAAAATACAGCATGGGTTTTGCTTCTATGTGCTATTCTGAGATTGCTGCTGGTCTCAGCTCAGTCCCAGGACTGCTGCCTCTCTGCTTGGTCCTAAACTAGGTCTAAAGCCTGAGCAGTGGCGTCTCTTAATCTGCTGTGCTGTCTCCCATGGCCTGTCACTCCACAGCTGTCACTCATATTTTCTAGAAAAATCCCCTTGCCCAGGATTCTTCTCCTGGGAAGCTGAGAAGCCTCAGAAAAGAAAGGAAAAGAATATTATCTCATTTGCTTCTCTTGTGTTTTGCTGCTTTGGAATGTGGTTGGAGATTGTTTATCCAACATGTGAATTGTTTTGACTTAATGACCAATCACTGTCCAGCTGTTTCAGGACTCTGGAGAGTCATGGGTTTTTCATTAGTATCTTGTTAAGCCTCCTGTAAGTATCCTTTCTCTATTCTTTAGTATAGTTTAATATAGTATTCTTTAATATAATATAATATCATAAAATAATAAATTAGCCTTCTAAGAACATGGAGTCAGATTCATAATTTCCTTCCTGCCACGGGGACCCCAGAAAATACCACACATGGCAGAAGGACAAGGATCTCTTGGAGATGCTGTGTCAGATCTGGCATTCACACTTAAGTATTTGATAGCTTGGGAAATTAAAAAGAGCTCTAATAATAATCGAGTCCTGGGGTACAGCCAGGTCATTCCCATCAGCTCTGTACAGCTGGCTGTACAGCTCCCAGTTCTGTCCCAGTTCACTTGTCTCCCCAAGCTGGAATTTTCCCTGCCTCTCCCCAGCTGGCAGCTAAGGGGGTCCAGTGGGGGAATGCTGTCCAAGAACTGCCAACACTTCTGTCACCCAGGGAGGACACTTCCAAATTTCTGACATAAGAAAAAGGATGAAAAATACTTTCGGAGATATAAACATCACTCCTGCTTTTCTTCCCATGCTCATCTTCTCTTTCCAGGCCCCTGCTCGGTATTTCACTCTCCTTTTGAGGTAAAAATCTGAACAATTATCCATTTTTTGCTGTCTCAGGTTAGTAGTACACAGGCAGAAATCCTGAAGTGCTCTGTCAGAGGGCTGTTAATTATTCATGTCTGCCTCATAATTAATGTTTTAGAAGTAGGAGGGGGAAAACACCAACCCCTTCCCAAACAGGAAAAAAACTAATCAGCTTTTTCATTGAAGGAGAAAACTGTAAGACTTTTAGTTACCTGGAGGCTTTGCATGTGATTACTGTGTCTCATAATGAAACCAAAAGTCTGCAAAAATTTAAGATTTGGAGTCATTCATATGTAACTAAAAGAATACTGGGTAGAAGGCAAAATAAAACTGTGCTCGGTGTCTTTCCTAAGCAGTTAACCATGAGGTCTTGGGGAAATTAATTCCCTTTCTAGTCTCTGTTTGCCTTGATGAAATGGACTGCAAGATCTTTTGGCTGATGCTGTGTGGGTGGATGGAGCTTCTCTAAATGTTGCCCGTGGAGTGATTTGGGTCCTTTTGGGTAATGCCACAATATAATTGTTAATAATTCATGACAGTGAAGATATTTAATACACCTTGTTTCTCCTGGCATCAAAAGGTGGGTAAGGAACAAGCACAAGCAGGAGTTCATCTGCACCATCGCTGTTAACTCTGGAAGACTTAACCAGACCTAAATTTTGCCTTCCCAGTAAACTGCATGAGAATTTCCCTGGAAGTGCTCAAGACTAGGTTAGACAGGGATTGGTGCAATCTGCTCTAGTAGAAGGTATCTCTCCCCATGGCAGAGGGTTAGAACTAAATGAGCTTTAAGGTCCCTTCCAATCTAATTCGTTTCAGGATTCGATGATTAGTCATATCAATGACTTCTCAATTAAGGTTTTATTTCAAGCAAGTACCCTTTATTTAGCTTCTTTATTATTCCTCTGCATGATCTGGGAGTAAATTTATGTCAAAGATCCTTGGCAATCTGAGAAGAAGCCAGCTGTTAGCCTGTCCTCCTGAGGACTGTGTACTCAGCAGAGTAACCCCAGGGACTGTGAGCATCCTCTCTGTGCTGCTTCCAGATCCTCTCTCCTCAACAGCTCCCAGCAGCCAAATCACCATCATGTGAAGTTGAAAGACTGTCAGAACCAGCCAAATGAGGGCGGTGAGTCAGGGAGGCTTTGTTCAGATAGATAGAGCTCCAAAAAGAAACCTGGGAGAGGAGCAGGATGAGGAATAAAAGAAGCTGGAGGGGATGAAGAGTAAAACTCAATAAAATATCTACACCATGACCAGAGAATGAGGGGGTGGGAGAAGAAGAATGGGTGAATTTTATCCAGATGTGTTTGGAGAGTGTTTGCAATAAAAAAGGAATAGTTTAGGATTAATACAGCAAAACATGACTTGGAGCAATTGGCAGAGGTTGAGTAAAGGGAATAAAGATAGGTGAGTGACAGGAAAATATTCCTAAGAAGTTCCTCTTGGATCCATCTCACCTCAATGAAAAGACAAAAGCACTGTTGCTCGGCTATCTTTAGTTTCTGACAAGAAAAGGTTTAAAAATCTCTCTGGAAGAAATCTTTCTATCGTGCTCTACCAGGTCATGGAATATGGGACCTGTCAGCTCTGCAACATGAATTTTCTGTGCTCCTCAAAAAAAAAAAAAAGGATGAGAGGCATGAGTTGCCTGGTTTTTTCACTTATCCTGAATTTCAGGAATGGGATTCCGGCTCCAAAAATCTTGGAAGTTGAGGCAAATAATGGATTTTAAGAGGGGAGACCTAGTATGGCAACCTCTATCTGAGAAACCTCAGGATCATTCCCTGACCCTGAGAGCAACTGGCAAGGATTGGACATGGCCATATTTTTAACCATCTCAGTCTCCAAAACATCAGGGATGTTGCATCAGCACTAACTTTTAGGAAAGATCCCCTGCCTGGGAGCTGTCAGGGATAGGGCTGTTTGGTGCCAGCTAAAAGAATGTCTGGAACAATTTCAATTATTTATGATACAATGGGGGCAATTGACTGTTTATCTTTGTGCTGCTTAATTTACCAGGATGCACATGTTGTATTGAGACTTTTCCCCAAAATAAACTACATGTTTAGGAGAAAAAGAGTGTTTTGTTAGAGAAAAACTATGGAAGCTCTTTTCTGAAAAGGAGAACTACTATCTTGAGCATTTTGTGACTCTCTGTCCTGAACTACTTCACTCAGCAACTTCCAGGGAAATGGGGATCCATTTCCAAGCTAGCACTGCTGTAACAAAACCCTTCTTCACAAAGTCCAGTTGAAAGTTAAACTAATGTGTCACGTAAGCCCACTTTAAAGAGGGGTTTTATGTCTTTTAAAAATGTAATTGGAGCTTATAAAAGTCTTTATAAATTTATATTTGAGAAAGTTATTGAGTAGTCTGAAGCACAGCTTATGCTATGGCACAGCACAGCATGGCTGCAGGCTAGAAACGGCTGCTCCAAATGCCACCGCTACCCATATTATCATGAAACTATGAATCTCTATTAATATTAAAACAAATTTTCATTAAAAAATTGTCATAACATGATTAAGTGACTTTCAAAGTTTCTTCACATTATGCATAATTTTTACAAGAGGAGAGCATTAGAATAATCTGCAGCCTGGCAGCACCTTGCGGCGAAGGGTACTCCAAACACTTGGTGGCTGTGCCTGCCAAAAGGGAGTTTCCCTCTTGGTCCCTCTAATTTGCTTTCCTTTTCTCACTGGAGAAGCCTTGGACTTGCTCAGCACCAGTCTTGTAGTTCAAGCCTTTTATTGTCTCCCTCTTCTGCTGCAGAGCAAAAGATTAACTTTTTAGGTTTCATTCGTAATCAGCTCTAACATCCTCTCTGTGTGGTGCATTTCTGCTGCAAACCCAGCCACTGCTGATGGGTTGGTGTCCCCCTGCCTCTGTGTCTTGGAATTGTGAAGAGTGCAGATGGTTACTCTAGTTTTGCTTTTCCTGTGATATTTATTCTCTGTGGTGCCTTCACCTGAGCATCACCCTGTTGTGAAACACCCTGACAACCACGATTCTTCTCTCAATGTCCTCAGTCACTCTCTGGCCGTGTGTCCACCCATACAGGGAGCAGTTTACATGGTCACTTGTCCCCATAACCCATCCTCTGAGGGCTCCTGTGATGTAAAATGGAAGGCAAATATTAAATTATTGACTGCTCAGTTACCAGGTGCTCAGTTCAGCTTTAGAGATTCAGCTTTTACTCTGCTGCATTTCTGGCATTTCAGACGTCCCACCAGGAGAAATTTGTTTCCCAATGGAGGACACCTTTCCATTCACCCTGCAGTCAGGGATAAGGGCAGCAATGCCAGATCCTGCACAGTGTTATGAGTATGCAGGACAAGATATTTCTTCAAGCCTTCTCCCTCAGCTTGACCATCATCTGAGGTATTTCTAAGTCCAGGGAGATAAATTTAACATTGAGGCAACGTTTGCTGGCCCTAAGCTTTCTTTCCTGGCAAGGAGAAATCTGGCAAGGAGAAGCATTGGATGCTTCTTATGGCCTGGATAGATCAGAGCCAGGTGCATCAGCTGTGACTCCCTCTAATAACCAACATATTGATCCTAAATCACAGAATGGTTTGGGTTAGAAGGGACCTTAAAGATAATTTCATTCCACTACCCCAGGTTGTTCCAAGCCCCATCCAACCTGGCATTGAACACATCCAGGGACTCTTCAGAGCTCTGCCTGATGTGGGAAAAGCAGAGTGAACAAGCAGTCCTCCTCTGGTGTTTGCTGTGCTCACACTGCAGGCATTTGAACTGTTTGTTTTCCAACCACTTTGCAGCTCAGGATTTCTGTCTGATTTTCATTTTCCTGAAAATATCAGCTTGTAAACTATAGGATCTGGGGAAGTAGTTTAAGAACACATGGGATTTTGGAAGGCCAGGGTAGCAAACTAAAATTCTGCTCTGAAGGAATCAATCTTGGCTCGTCAGTCACAACCCCTTCTATTCCTGGGAAACCGTCTCAATTCTTCTTTTAGTTAAAATTCCGCCCATCGTGGTGACTCAAGATCAGGGTCAAAGATCTGGTTATTTCCTAAAAGACTCATGCATGAAAAAAAATCACTGCTACTAAAGATTCATAATAAAAGACAGATTTGGATAATGAGCTTGGTATCTCAACAAAGATACACACATTTACTGAAAACAGCTGAAAATTCTTAGTTCTTGGCAATTAAAATCGAGTGAACTGGTCTGGGGCCCAAGATTAAACCTGTAAAGTGTTTGATATGGTTATAATTTTGAATTAGCCTCCCTTTGGCCAACAATAAACATGGACTCTTGATATAAACATTTGGTGTCCCATTTGAAGTTCAATGCTAAATTGTTTCCTGTTTTTGAAGAGGGATAATCATAATGGATTATTACACAAACAGAAAGCATTTAGAGCTAAACAGAGCACTTGCCTTTATACACACAGATATGGACCCTTAGGATAAATAAGTTAATGGTAAACATAAACAAGAGAGTTAATATTTGTTCTACTCCATGTTGTTGATTGGCTTAACAAATCCTTTGTGGCCCATATCTGTCGAGAAGTTCTGCACAATGCATTTGAGCTAAATTATATAACAGTTTATACAATCACAACTGGTGAATTGTGGCTCAGACTGTAAAGCCCTATCCTGTAATCCTGCGATATTTCTAAAGCAAATTGCTCCTTAATTGAAACCTGCTTCGATATAAAAAATACAGCCTTCACAATGAGTCATCCTTTTTTCCCCCCTTACAGTTTGCAAAGGCTTCCAGCAGTTTAAAGGAGGGTTAATTTTGCATTAAGACCATTGCCTCCTAGTTTCTTTCAAATAAAGCCAGGAGAAGTTCAGGGGAAGGCTCTCCTCTGATAATGAAGCTCTCCACGTTAATGATGCGTGCAGGCTCCCTCGGATCCTCTGAATTAGAAATACTAGTGTGTGCCAGTGCTCTTCTACTTCATTAGCATTAAAGAGAGGTAGATTGGTGGCTATTTAGGGCACAGTGAAATCACTGGCTATTTAGGGCAAATGGAAATGGTGCTAATTGTGGCTGGTAATTCCATTAGTAGGGTACTTCCATTTTGGTGCCTTTTTGGCATGGAGTTGAAAAAACAACATTGTCATGCTTTCAAAGGGGGTGTATCTCAGGCTTATTGTGCCCTTGCACCAGTCAACTTGTACACTGAGCTGAGAAGCTTTCTAGGTTCCCCAAATTTTTGGCTTGGTTGTGGGCAGCCTGTCAGGAGTCGGAAATGAATTTATGGGTGGCAACACCTCAAGGACCTCATGTAAAAGACAAGGACACAACATTCCAAGTCAAGAAAACCCTAGAGATTCCAGGCCATAAGGTATCTCCTGCTCCTTTTCCCTCCTGGGTCATGAACAGGCTTTCAGCCGGACATGAGCCAGGTGTGCCCAGGTGGGCAAGAGGCCAAAGGCACCTGGGCTGTCCCAGGTCTGGGGTGGCAACAGGACCAGGGCAATGCCTGTCCCTCTGTGCTGGCACTGCTGGGGCACCTCCAGTGCTGGGAGCAGCTCTGAGACTCTCATGACAAGAGAGACATTGTGGGCCTGGAGCGTGTCCAGAGAAGGGAATGGAGCTGGGGAAGGGGCTGGAGCCCCAGGGGCAGCTGAGAGAGTTGGGAAAGGGGCTCAGCCTGGGGAAAAGGAGTCTCAGAGGTGGCCCTTCTGGCTCTGCACAACTCCTGACAGGAAGGGGCAGCTGGTGGGGATGGAGGTATGGTCAAGCTTTGCTCCTAGGGAACAAGGCACAGGACAAGAGTACCTGGCCCTAAGGTGCATCAGAAGAGGTTTAGATTGAATATTAGAAAGAATTTCCTCATGGAAAAGGAGATCAGGCATTGAAATGGGCTTTGTGGGGCAGTGGTGCTCATAACTCTCTAAAAATAGAGTTAAGTCGCCATGCCTGGAGGGATTTAAAGCACATGTAAATGTGGCATTTTGGGACATGGTTTAGAGTTGGCCTTGGCAGTGTTGGGCTAATGGTTGGACTCAATGATCTCAGAAGTCTTTTCAAACTTTAACAATTCTATGATTCTATAACTCGTCTGCTATAAGTAGACACCCAGGAAAATATGTATTTCACTTAACTGTAGCCATCTGGAAGTTCACTATGCAGTTTAAGATATTTACTTGGGGTCTTCTAAATATTGGTCTCCAACATAAATGGATTCACAGTTAATTCACTAGTTAGTGAATTCACATTTCCATTCACTAGCTATTGGATCTACACGGCTGGTGTGGCATTGCCACCTAACCTTCTGACAGATTAGACTTGTATCCCAGCAGGATTGTCCCTTCCAAGCTTTCTACTCTGTCTTTACTTCTCCTGGAAGGACTGGGGAGAGTCGCCCAGTAAAAGTGATTCGAGCTGCTCTCTTCAGAATCCTCCAGCAATGAAAATTAAAATAAACAAAGAGTAAAACCATGTGAATTTATGCTGCAGAGGGAATGGGTCTGAGTCTCTGTCACTTGCTGTGACATTGGGCATCTTTGCATCTCCATAAAGCTCCTTCTGATGTGCAAGAGAGTTTTGCATTATGTGTGGTGTTCTGCTGCTAGAATACCTGTGCAGGTGCTGATAACTGTGGAAATAATGTGCTTGCTGTCATTTACTTGCTTAATTAGCAGCCTAATATCCTGGTCCAGTTAATGCCCATAACAGGAGGTTTATTAGTGGTGCAAAAGCAGTTTAAGCCTTATAAACTCCTTCCAGTTTCATTGGTCTGCCAATATCTTCTGGTTGAGTGATTCTTTGCTGATTCACACTCTACTTTGCCACTGCTGTTTCTCAGCTGAATGTTTCTGGGTAACCAGAAAGTGATTTGACAAAGTGACAGACACTAGAATAAAAACAACAAAAAAAAAAGGAAAAAAAAAAATCACTGAACTGATTTTAAAAGAGGAAAGAAAAATACATCTGGGATGACTGCTCTGGTGATTTTGCATCATCTCCTAAGTACTTGGGGAAAAAAAAATAGTAACAAACCAACCAAAAATTGCAAATACAGGCAAATTGAAGGATGACATGAGTTTTAGCACTGTCTTGGGTTAGTAAGCCATATCCAGTCTGAGAGGCTAGATAATATGCTGAGATGTGTAGTTGTAAGGTAATGCTTCAAATATTGAGAAAAAATTATTCAAGGGATGCTTAAAAGAGGGGATTTTTTTAAGCTTATTGTCAGCTCAAATGCCAAAACTGAGAGGAGTCTATTGCAACCTTAAATCTAAAGGGTTTATGACCCCTCACGATGTCAGTGCGAATGTTGATTTGTTCAGTAAGGGTTTTTTCTCCTGAGTAGACTGGTCAGAAATTAGGATTGCCAGGTTCTAGGGAAAAAGGGGGTTGACTTCTCATTTGGGCGCTCATAAGAGCTGCTGTACTAAAAGTTCACCCATTTTGTGAAGGATTTAATCAGTCCTCAGCAGCTCCAGCTTTGACTGCAGGCAGAGACCAGCTCTTTGAATTACACAGGACCTTTTTTTTAAACTTTTGATTACTCAAATGGGAGTGAACAATCACAGAATCACAGAATGGTTTGGAAGGGACCCTAAATATCACCTCATTCCAACCCCCCGCCATGGGCAGGGACGCCTTCCAACAGAACCAGGTTTCTCCAAACCCCACCCAGCCTGGGCCGAGGCTAATAAGAAGACTCCACCAAATTTCATGAAGATCCTAAAAGTGGAACCTGAGGCCCATGAGTCTGGCAGAGGGAAAATACTCTGGCAATGTAGACGTTGGTACTCTGACTGTTACATCTGATCTGCTCTCTTCCTCTTCCTTTACTCCTACATGCTGTCTCTCTCTTTTTCTCTTTCTCTTTTTACAGCACTTGGGGCAAAATACTGTTTCTTATGGCATTTATAAAGAATTGCAAAAATGGAGACACATTCTAAGGGAGATCCAGCAAAGCTGCTGTAATTCAAATAAAAATAGAACTTACAGGTTGCAAAATAACAGAATTCAATGTAAAAATGTAATCACTTTTTTTTTCTTTTCCTGCAGAAAAGAAGCTCCTGACATTCCCTATAATTTAACTGTGACTGACAGTAGGAATAAGTCAAACACAGTCAATTATGTCCCTGATACTTTATCAAACCTGTATGGCTGGATGGTTCTTCTGTTGGATAAAGAGACTTACACATTGACATTTGACAATCCTTTGGTCAGCAAACAGCTCCAGGTAACACAGGAAGGTTTTATAATTTCAAAATTATATCTGGAAGAGATAATCGTGCTTTCATCTCTTTGGATGAACAGAGAGAAATAAAATAGAGTTAAGCGCACTGAGAAAGTCTCTGTATTTATAGGCTTAGATAAGATGACTGATAAACTCTCTCTTATCTCTTAGATAAGATCTCAGTAGTCACCTAGAGCAGGAAGGTCATGGAATTGTGGAATGGTTTGGGTTGGAAAGGACCTTAAAGCTCATCCAGTTCCAACCCCTGCCATAGGCAGGGACACATTCCACTAGACGATGTTGCCCCAAGCCCCATCCCACCTGGCCACAGACACTTGATGATTTTGGATATCTTAGGTGAAAGGTCAGCGTGGTGCTTAGGAGCCAACAGGATTTTTTACTGCCTTAAGACATGTTGAAGCACAGAAGACATTGATTCTCCTCACCTTTCAAAGGTGATGAGGGGAGTTGATTTTTTTCTACATTTACCATCACCTCCTGCTTAGTTTTACATTTCTTTTCCTGTTTCCAATGCATGCTGCCTGTGAGGAGCACCATCCTCCTTATCCCTTTATCCTGCACTCCATGGAGCTCTAATCACAGACTTGGACATGTTTCTTTTGGTTCCCTCTTCTCCAGTATTCAGTGACATTTAGCAACTTCGAGGCTGGGAATTACCTGCTGGTGGAACACAGGGATCTTCCTGCCCATCTTGAGGCTGTGGTGTCCTGTGGGACAAGGAGGGGACAGCCACTCCAGCTGGTACCTTCCTACGGCCACCACAGGAGCTGTGATTGGCATCTCGACAGCAAGCTGGGGAAGTTCACCTATCTGGGTAAGTGCAGTGGGGGGGTTGCAATCTACGTTTATGATCAGGAATGGTGACAGAGCTGATGTCTCATTAATTTAAACCCCAAATCTACTCAAGGCCAGCTTTCAGTAGCCTTTCAATAAGTGAGAGGTCCTTCAAAATGCTGATCAAATAGGTAAGTGCACATCAGGTCCATCCCTAACTGATCTATCTGATGCCTGACCTAGCAATAAAAGGAATGTACCATAAATAGAGGGTGATGTGACATCAGTTGTATTTGAGTTGGCTTTCTTTTGAGTGGTAAAGGCATTAAATTCCACTAATGACCTCTGCTGTCACCTGGTTCTATATCACAGGTATCATTATTAAAACATGGTCATCTTGCTAGGCTGAGCCCACTGAAGGCAGTAAGATTACTGGGAGAGAATTTTTTCTAGGGATGGAAACTTCCAAAGACATCTTAAACCTTCGCCTATGTGACTTTGTACATGAGATCATGGAATGTGGTGGAATTTTTTTTTTTTTTAAGAAAGGGACATTTTGAATAATTCCCATTCTCAAGCAAATAATTTTATAAATATCTAAGCTCTATATCTCAAAGGCAAGGTAATGATTGTTGCCTTTATTAATAGCAGCAGAGCTAGAAATCACAAATATATTTTGGTGTCTTTGGGAAGATTAGCTTCTCCTTCATGATTCATACCAGGGAAGTAAAGATGATGATTTTAATTTTAACAGATTATTTTTTCTTCTGTTCCATTAATTGTAATTTTCCTTGATTTTGCACTACTGAGAGCATAAGCTTGCAAATGGCTTTCTCATGTAGGATACCTTTAGAACAATCATTGTGACAGGTGACAGTGGAGAGGAAAACAAGCCTGGAATGAGGGCAGGCAATCGTCTGAGCTTGGTCTGGCAACAGTGAAAATCAACCAGTGTGGAAAAGCACGTTTGTGGAGAACTGGGGGAACCCAAACCTTAAGCTCAGCCTAAGGATTACACTTTCTGTGTTCACCTCTTGTCCTTCAGCAGCTGCTACAGCATAGATTGTGTTTAATATTTTAGCTCTAAAAATGGGCTGGATGTACCCAGGCTTCAAATTATAGAAGATCCCTGTGCTTGCTAAATCTCAAACTGTACTGGTGTATTGGTCACCATCTGGGAGTCTGCCTGGTCTAGGCCAAAGCTGTGCCAGGACTTTGGCCAGCATTATAACCATGTAGATTATTGGGGTCCTGGTCTGTGTCCTGGCCCTATTTAGATACAGTTCAAGTGTAAATTGGCTACTGTGAATTTAGCTGCTGTGTCTAAGCCTTACCAGAGATCAAGTCAAGTATTTACTGAAAGAAGAAAAATGTTTTATTATTTCTGTTTACTAACGGCATAAATTTGTTCCTTAAAATGTAAAAGGTGACTGCATTTCAGTTTGCATATCCTGATTTGCACTGTCAGAGCAGCATGGGAAAGCTCTGAGGATGGCATCTGTAGCTTGGCCTCTGCTGTTGAAAATAGAGGAGATGAGTCTTGGGAAGATTGGGACAAAAGTGGTCTGGCTGGCATATGTCACTCTTGCATCACAGATACTTTCTTGTCCTTCTCTTGCCTTATTTTCATCTTGATTTTTATTACATGAAGAGCTTGTTGTAGTTCGTCATTTTAATGCAGAGAGAAACAATAATCCAAAATACATGAGGGAAAATTTATGAAAACACCTAACATGTATAATTCATGCTGTGAACATTTTCTGTGAGGACTTTTATAGGAGTGAGATCAATAATTCAGTGTTGGGTACCTAATATCTATGCTGTGGGTGCAGGGTAAAACTTTGAAACAAAGCAGATTCCTGGCCCTGGTGTGGGATTTCTCTCCTTCTCTCCACTGTGTAGGCTGAGAGGGTGAGGATAATTAGCCAGCAGAGCAGATTCATGGCATGTGGTGGACTTTCCATCACTCAGGGTCCTTAGAAGATGCTTGGCTGTCTTTTCAGGGAAATATGCTCCAGCTCTGTGAGAAGCTATTAGAAACCTCATGAGGCGAGATTCATGCTCCATAGGAGGTCAGAGAAAGCTGCCACAATGGTCCCTTCTGGCCTTAAAACCCCACCAGTCCACCCACCCACCCAGAGAGGACAAAGCCAGAAGGTCTGGCCTTCCTGCCATCTTCCTGCCTAAATCTATCTGCAAGTTGGCTCTTTTAGATTTTTTTTTTTAATATTTTATTTACATTTAACTATATGAAATAATTAGCCAACTAATTAATCCCGTTTACAAGCTTTGTCGGATTCTTCAGCTGTCAGTCATGCCCGAGCCCGGGGCCGGCGTTGAGCCTCAGCTTCTTCCTTCATCAGACTTGGTCTCCATGGCTACAGGCTGCATCTGCTGACACCCCACTCTCTATTTACTGCTTAATTAAGAATTTCACGCTCAGCCCTTATCTGCTGCTAAGAACAAGAACACACTGTTAAGAAACTCCAAATTTAGGCTGCTGCACAAGGAAAGCCTTTCTTGTTGTCCTGACTGCGTGGAGCCTCTTTAACTACCCTCTTGGCAACTGCGCTGCCACCCTTCAATCAAAAATCATTAAATGGGGCAGAGATAATGAGCATGTAGCATATCAAAAGGAGGATGTTTGCTCGGGCTAAGGAGGAAAAGCTGTAAGGGCCTATAAGCAGCCGCCACTTCAAAGGGAGAAAGGGCTGATAAAGAGTCATTTGTTCCTGTTTGACTTATGTAAAAGGTCTGGTATGTCGCAGCCCCGTCTAGCAGACGCGGGTCCCCCCTCTGCAGGCTCGTGTGTCAGCGCTCGGGCAGCTGGGCGCAAACAGCATCAGCCCGAGCATAAAATCACTTGACTCCAGGGCCACAATGGGCACTTGTAGGGGGTGGCAGAGGGACAATGGCGAGACAATTATTGCAGCTGCTCGGGAGGGCCATAATTCTTCCTGCCCAAAGTCGGCGGCTCTGGCGGGGCGGAGGGGAGAGCTCCGGCGTATTAGTCATCCTCCAACTTTTGGAAGCGCTTCGGTGGGGTTTCGACAGCTGCTGGTGTACCACCTCTTTGCAATAATTGTACATTCTGGCCAGGGTCAACTCACTTTTGACCCTCTGCTTTTGTGCCCCTCAGAAAGCCTTTTAGGGCAAACTGTGGGGAAGTGGCAGGGGTGCATTACATCCAAAAATTAACGCCGGTAAATACGGATCAGATGCCAGCTCATTAATGAGCAGCCTCCTGGATTCACACAGCCTTTTACTTGGGCCTGCATGGGGGAGAAAATGGGGAGAAGGGGAAGGAAAACGCCGTGACTGAGAAGATATTGTTATTCAAACTAAGCAGGCAGCCAAATGAAGCCACCTTGGCCAGAAGTCTGCATTGGACTCAGGCTTTCCCCATGCCCTCCTTCATCCAAAACTGCCTGGCGTCATGCAAGTGTTTGTTTATCTTTGGGAGGAGGGAAAAAAAAAAGGTCTGTCTAGCACAAAAGGCAAGAAAATAGACCCTATGGAGGGGATTAAAGGAGTTAAGTTGCACTGACGGTTGGAGTCTTGTAAATTAGGCTTGGAAACCTAATTCCTGTAAATTAGGCTTGGAGGAGGATACTGAGGGTGCTGAATGGGGAGAAATAATTAAAATGGAGAATGTTTCTGTTGTATGGGCATTGATCCTATCAACAAAGATAGTCACTGCTACCTACATATATGAAACTCTGTTAAACCAGCCTCCAAGCCACTTTAAAAATCACCTTTTCAGACCATTTTAAAGAAATCTGCATCCACGGACAAGTAAACCCATGTCCCTTCTGGGTTCTGTGTGAAGGGGAGGCTTAGGGAGCTTGAAGCATCCTGTGCCAGTCATTTCTACATCAGCAGCTTTGCTTTGACATGGTTCATAGCACCACTCTGATTTTCTCTAGGGTACCCCATGGGCTAAGAAAAGTGATCCTCAAAGGTCACTATGGGCCTGCAATTGTGGTGTGACTCTGAAACACTCATGGGCTGTGGCTCAACCACATTTCAGGGGAGTGAAACATGATATGACCATGCTGAAGCAAAAAAACCCAAACAACCCAACACTTATTATAACAAGGGTGGTGGAAAGAAACATCCCACTGGGACATCTGGGATATTTTTTAGGAGAAAAATCCTTTGTAAATGCAATAATAACATTATGAGCTTTTTAAGTCTGTTACAAATTTCAGCATATTGTGCCACAGCGTGGTACTGCTCCTTGGTTAAAGTCTCTGGGCAATGCTGGAACTGGCTAAAAACCAGAGAGATGTTTTTTCCTTTTAGTTCACTTTTGAAATGTTTAAGCCATTTTTCTTTTGGAATGAAACAAACCGTTGGCTTCCTTCACCTCCAGATTTCTCTTGGCTTTTTTTTTTTCCCTAAAATTTGAAGTGCTGGACAGAAACATTATTGAAAACATCACTGAAAGGATTATCAGACTTTATATTTATCCCAAATACATTTTTCAGTAGACACAACTTTTATGCAGATGGGTCATCCTGCTGACTTTGCTCAGGCTGCTCATGTGTGAGTTGTTAAGAGGGCCTAAGGCTGAACCTCACATTACTGCTGTGTCAGAAGCAGGTTTACAATTTCCATAGTTCTTAAAAAAATAATTTGATTATACTTATTGTCTTTTCTAGATTCCTAAAGAATGACCTCACTTCCATTAGGCTCTGTGGGTTTCTGTAACTGCTTTGTATAGGAGGACACACACTCTAAAGAATGTTTGTTTCTAATATGAAAATACAGAAAATAAATAAACACAGATATTTTTTGCAGCCCTATTGCTTGGGGGTAAAGGAGAATCCTAGGTGAAAGACTTGAAGAATGGAGTTAATTCTTTACAGAGGACTGATTGTACAGGCATGAATCTTTTCTTCCAGCCAGATAAAACTCACGATATCAGCTGTTTCAGAGGGCCAATTGACCAGATGTGGGCTGCTCAGTGACCTCCATGAAATGAAAGCCAGTTCTTTGCAAAGAGGTGCCCCTTGTAATCACACAATCATAAAATGATTTACGTTGGAAAAGACCTTCAAGGCTACCAGGTCCAGCCTGTGACCCATCCCCACCTTGTCACCCAGACCAGAGCACTGAGTGCCACATCCAGGGATTTTTTTAACAGTTCCAGGCGTGGTGACTCTACAAACTTCCCGGGCAGTCTGTAGCAATGCTTAACCACCCTTCCAAAAAAGAAATTCCTCCCGATGCCCAACCTGAACCTCCCCTAGTGTAATTTGAAGCCATTTCCTCTTGTCCTCTTGCTCATTACCTAGGAGAAGAGACCAACACCCACCTGGCTACGACCTCACTCCAGGGAGTTGCAGAGAGCAACGGGATCATCTCTGGGACTCTTTTTCTCCAGGCTGAGACCACCCCCCACCCCACCCTATTCCCTCAGTTGCTCAATTTTTGTAATAGACAAAAAGAAAAAAAACAACCTTCTCCTGGTGGGTGAGCTCCTGTCCTTCTGGCATGGAAGCAGAGAAATCAGAGAGTGCAGCAGTTACAGAAATAAGATGATGAAATGCCCTTATAATCCTGCCAGGGTTGATTTTTTGATTATGTAAAGTCTGCAGGAGGAATTTTACACAAATGCCAATCTGCTGTAAGCAAGAATCTGTGTCCATCTACCCAAAGACATATAGGCATATATATGTGTGTATGTATATGTATATATATATATATATAAATAAAATAAAATTGTGTCCATCTATTTATATGTATATAAAAAAGGTTTTTACACCTCTTTTCCCTAATACATTGTCCTCATTCTATCACACTTCTGGATATCTCCTGCAGAAGATCCTCACAGGGGATGACAAAACACCCTCTCCTAGGTTCTCCAGTTTCTAGAGGTGTGTCTCACTGTGTTGTTGATTGTGCTGTCTAAAAAGTTTTGATTTCCCAGTGATGGATGTTAGCCCAGTTGATGTTAAATAGCATGGAGCTGCTTGTTATTTGTAAGTCAGGCTATTGGAGCCATTTATCCTAGTTTCAGCCCTTCCTAATATCCACAGGCAAAATTCCGAGTCACTGCAAAGCTGATAAAAGACTGAGTTGCTCCTCCTTCATGTTCACTCAAGGAGCCCTGAACCAGGAAAAGTTACCAGCAGTATCATCCAGAAGGCCTATATTTATGATACACAGCCCAAACATCCAGGAGGAGCTGTAATAAGGCAGAAAATTGATGAGCCTTATAAAGGTTTTATACAGCTAAGCCCTGAAGCCTTATAACTACGTTTTGCCAAGAGTCACCTTAATTCAATGTTTACTAATGATGTCCTTCATCTGTAGTGCCCGTATCTGTTCCTGTCCTGCAAAACCCAGTGATAACATACTCAGCAGCAAAACAAAACCACCAGAAGGGCTGTGTCACTGTAGCCTTGATTAATCCCAAGGCCTTTACCTTTCTTGATCAGTTTTTAGAAGTATTTGTGGGAAAAGGCAACAAAACACTGCTGATTCATAACCGGTGCACTTTACACCCCATCGATGTAAATAATTGTACAAGTTAATAGGATGTGGAGGTTCTGGGGAGAATTCTGTCCCTGATTCTTATGCTCATGTCAAAAGTATAAATAACTTATAATGGTTTAAATTGTCATGCTCTCTGGTGGGATGACACTTCAAATATGAGAAACTTTTATTATTGCCCTGACTCTGGACAGGGCAATGACAAAACTCTGTACTGAATTAAGTCTTAATTGTTCCTTTCTTCACCATATAAGGGGATTGAACCCCATTACAAGGTCTATGCACCATATTGATCAAGTTTTATGTTCCCTCAGGATTTAATTAGAAGAGCTTTTCTCTGAAAAATACAAACATCCTTAATTAGATGATTTCGCTCTAGTTCCTGCAAAAGTAAGCAAAGAAAAAAACCAAACCCAACAAACCTCACAAAATATATTGAGGTGAAAAAGCATATTGTCAAGGCTTGGTTGTCTCATTTTTCCTAAGCCTGTTTTGTCAGCTTTGGCAACTGTTTTGCCCTGTGTGAGAAGGAAAAATACCATAACCATAAAAGTTTACACAGATGTATTGTCTGAAAGCCACAAGAACTGTGTCAGAGGCTATAAATTAGCAGCTTCATGTCATGTTTTTCCCCTCAAATGTTCACCTTGTGGCCACTCAAGGCATGCTTCTGTGCAGTGTGAGCTCTGTGTGATGGTTTGGGGCAGATTGATTTGACTGATACGTGGATCAGATCCCAGCTACCGTTGGGAGAGAAGGTGTCACTGAAGAACAGGGCTGAGGCACCTGATTACTAATTAATTAGACATGAGAAAAACCTCATGGAATCAGTTTCTATTTAATTATAGAAGCCTCATTTGGCATAGGAGCATATGCTGCTAACTCAATCGAATGCTTTCAACTGACATCAAATAGTAATTATCAGAAAGAATCAAGTTTTTTGATTATTCATACTAATTTATTGAACACTTAAAATTAATGAACCTCAGTTATTTTAAATTTGCTCAGTTGCACTGGGAGAAAAGGAGGGAGGTAGGGAAGGACGGGTTTCACAATTTAAAAGTACAGAGACTTGTTTAAAGATAAAATAAGTAAATTACAATATGGCATGAATTCCCATCGGTGGGTTGATGCACACAGAGGAAAGTTCCAGGCATGTTCTGGAACTGAGGAAAGTTCTGACAATGGCTTCATTGATACAATTCTGCTACCCCCCAAAAAAAATCTTCCAACAACACTTTAGGGTCACCATAAGGGGCTGGGCAGAGGACAGGAGATTTATTTGTTTGTCAGAGTGTTTCTATTTTAACCTACAGTTGTTCCAGTCTGGTGACTGAAAGGAAGTGCCTTTATATGCCACTGGAGATGAAGAGGAGGTGGGATTTTAGCTGGGTCTGAAGCAGCTTTCTCCTGCTCCTCTTTGATTTGCATTATTCTGGCCCTTCTCCTGCTGACAATACACGGGCACAAAGGTTACCACTGTGATAATTGCTGCTGACCCCTTTTCACAGCAGAGAACACAGGGTCCCTGTCTCCAGTCTATAAAGTCTGGCTAATTAAAGCATCTCTTTCAGATATCAGAATTTGGGGAAAAAAAAAAAAAAAAAGAAAAAAGAAAAAAAAATCCAAACCAAACTACAAAACAAAGCTGTACTTCGCTGTTTGAGCCAGTTAATACATTATGCATTCAATGGTGTGATATCACTTATGTGAGTGGAACTGCTGTGGATTTATAGTGGGATAAATGAGATTTGAGTTCCAGCCTAGAATTTCTGATTGTTGAATGTTTTCTTTTTAGCTGTTTCTAATGAGTTGTCTTGAGACCTTCCGTATCTGTAAATTAAAATGTGTTTGTTAAATCCTTTCTCAATGCATAAAAAAAAAAAAAAGACTAAAATTGCTTAGAAAATACATATAGTTGCTCTTAAAATGTTTTTTGTAAGAAATGTATAATGTTGTCAGGAATTCATGAGTGGAAATTGATTTATTAACTTTTTTGTGTTAATTTGAAAGGCCTTGCTGTAACTCCCTAAAATTCTCTGTGTTCAGTCACAGGAGCTGACTTAATTCAGGTCACACTGAAAGAGAAGGAAAGAGAGGCTTTACCTACCCCAGGTATGTGATAGTCTGTGTCAGAAAACATTGGTCTGGGAGTCACACCATTTCTTTTTATGGCTTTTTCAGGAGTAAATTGCTATTTTTCACTTCAATATTTTGTACATCTATCAAGCCAACAGAGGCTCTTGGTATTCATTTAGGTGTTTCATTGAGCACTATCTACCATTGCTCAAGATAAATGTGTGATTCCCCAGTATAAAACACTATAAACTCTCCCTGGGAAACACCACAGCAGATCAGAAAGGTCATGGAGAATGTAAGACTACAGAATATTTTAGTGCTCCATAGTCTGATATTACTCTCAGTTTCATGTTGAATCAGACAGAAAAATATACCAGAGACAAGGGACACCTCCAGCTTTAGATATCTTTGGGTATTGTTGCCTAGAGACGCTACCTGGAACAGGGGCTAGACAGTGTTAAGGAATAAAGTAGGGATTTGTTGAAAGGTCCTCAAAGGATACACCTTGGGCAGCACAAGAGCCTGGCCGTGGCTCTATCCAAGATGGACCCAAGATGGACCCAAAATGGATGACTGGTCACGAGTTTTCATGCTTTTATTAGTTTTGGTCCATTTACATATTGTGGTTAATTGTCCAATTACAGCTCCAGGTTATGATGCCCCATCCTCCCAGACTGCTCTCCTCAATTCACTGCTTTTTGCACTTTTTGGGCCTGAAGCTGCAACGGTGTCCTTGGTTCTCAGGTTGGAAAAGGATTGTTTTGTCTGACTGACCTGGGAGGAGAACTTGCTAACACTTTATATGAAGTTCAGAGTTACACACTAAGGCAGAACAGAATCTGAAAAATGTGAAAGATAAAATTTAAGGCACCATATTAGCTGCCTTGCTATTTTGTGTATTAACAATAATCACTTATGTGGAAAAAGGATTCAGAGATATTTTGGCAGGGTGTTTCTCCCAGAACAAACCAAGTGATTGGAGAGATGGACCCAAACTTAAGGAACTAAACATGAGTTTAATTTCTCTGTTTCCCTATGCTGACATCAGAGGTTTTTTGTACACCACAAAATTACTGAGCTGGATCTAGCCCCCAAAACTTGGGCATGTGCTTGCTCCCATATTTTCAATCCCCAAAAAATCTTTCCTGAAGAAAAAAATGCCAGAATTCTCTTTACAAAGGAAGGACAGAAGTAGGTGCTTGCAGAGGCCTCCAGAGGGAGGCCCTGCCTGCATTAGTCTTGGATTTACTAAACTTAGTGTGCAGGATTTTCCCTTGAAGGCTTTCATTCCTCTCCTTAGGGACAGCAAACTTAGGGACAATTAATTTATGGAGCCTGGATAGTTAGCTCTCTAAAATACACGTTCAAGTCAAGACCCTGCATTTTGTGAGCTGAGTTTCATCCAATATTTTCCTAAGTCTCAGGATTTTTCTTGTGTATTGACCTGGAAAAGAAAATTTTGGAGAAGGAGAAGGAGTTTCCATGTGTCTTGGTTAAGCTGCTTTTCCAAGGCAGGTCTTGGTCACCCTTTGGAATTGGAAAATTGCTTTTCGGGGTGTTAGCAAGCTTGTAAGAGTTGATCACTAATTATTTTAAATTTTTCATACTTTGGGAAAGTATGGAAATTCCTGTGCCCTGGGAATTCAATCAAGCAGTTTTCTTTAAACATGGGAAATAACAAAAAACAGTTAGCATTGACAAAAGGAGGATGTTAATGTCACAGATGCTTGACTATCAAAGAAATGGTAATTCTTCCAGCTACAGAAAATGATAATTCTCTTTTTATGTGTTCTGTTTTCTAGTTCCTTCTTGTGCTGTCTTGAAATGGTCACTCCCAGAGACATGGAATGGTGTGGGAAAAGGCTGGGGTGGATCCAATGGCAGCATCCCAGGCCCTGGGGAAGATGTCATCATCTTGCCAAGTACGTGAGGAAGGAAAGGTGTTTAATTTCTTCGGAGGTGCTGGACTCTGCCTACATTGGGATTTATATTTATGTTCCAATATGGGCTCCTTGGCCCTGGTGGCCATTCCAGTGTGTGCAGGACCTCATATTTGTTCCTTGTCACACAGACTGCTGTACAAAAATGTAGTTTTTGGAAGAGAATGATAATTTTTTTCCATTTTCACATACACACAAAAACAAGCACTCATGCTGACTTTCGAGCTGGACTAGGTACAGGGACCTTAATTCAGAAGAGAACTTGTAAGACCCAGAACAACAGCTCACAAAGAGCTCATCCCTTGACCCATCTCTCGACCCTTCTCTCTCTGTATTTTGTGCAAGGATCATATTTTACATTTCTGCATCACCTTCCATTTTATTTTTCTGTTGCAATTCCTACTTGTCAATGGTAATTTCTCAAACCATTTGACATGGATGCCTCCTAGATATTTTAGCTCAGGCCTATATTTCATCTTGAGTTACATTTAAATCCCTGCTCATCATACAACATTACTGCATGAAAACTGTATTTTAGTAAATTTATTAGGGAATTTGCAATAAAATCTGGAGAAAAGCTTGTGATAACCATTATACATAAGAGCTGAACCTCCTTTGATCAGGAAGCTGGACTACATGAGGTCCTGAGTTCCTTTCCAGTTATAATTATTGAATGATCCAATGAATATTGTTTGATACGTACCTGAAATATTTTAGAACCTGATGCTGTCTCCTTCTCATTTGTTTGAAACCAGTTAAGTCTCTCTACCTACCACAGCTCCACTTCCAGAAATGTGGAATGCGGATAACACCACTTCATGCCTATTCCTCTCCTACCTGGTTTTGGTTTATGGTTTTTGTGGAAGGAAATGTTTGTGTTGGTATTTGGGCATGGAGCTTCAGTCATGGTTAGGGCTTCTCTGGCCTGTGTCATTAAAGAATATATATATATATATATATATATATATATATGAAGTTAAACCCTAACCATGACTGAAATTCCATGCCCAAATACCAACACAAGCATTTCCCTCCACACACACACACATACATATATATATATATATATATATATATATAAAATTGAAGGTTACATTAAGAATTATGATCCACCTCCGATATCTATTTAGTTTAATCTTTAAATTTCTAATAAATATGAAAAAACCTTAAAGCCTGCACTTTTAAAAATATTACTTTTCTTCACTTTTGCGGGGAACTTACTTAAATTGAGCTGAAGAGGAGATAAAGTTGGAGTTCAGGAAGAATTTCTGCATGGAAAGGGTGGTCATGGAAAGGGTGGTCAGGCATTGGAAAAGGCTGCCCAGGGAGGTGGTGGAGTCTCCATCCCTGGAGGTGTCCAAGGAAGGTCTGGAGGTGACACTCAGTGTTCTGGGCTGGTGACAAGGTGGGGATTGGTCTCAGGTTGGACTTGATGGTCTTGGACGTCTTTTCCACCCTTAATGAATCTGTGATTCTGGGATAAGTGGTTCACCAATATCAGCCCATTACTGCCATAAGACCAGAACATTCCAGTCTTCACCATCATGTGTCAGATGCAGATATGAAGAGGCACAGAGGCAAATCACAATTTGCACAGAAGCAGAGAATTAAAAAAATAAATAAATAAATAGGTTTGGCTGAAGGTTTGGAGCTCTGTTGTTTATGTCACATCAAAAGTAGAAGATGAAGGATGAGTTTGTGATGCACAATGAATAAAACTTGTGTGTTTCTTGTAAAGGTGAGGAGATGGAGCACGTCCAAACGGGGGCAATGATGCTGGGGAAGGGTCTGGATCACACTCTGAGACACACAGTGGGGTTCTTGGGGCTGTTCTGTGCAGGGCCAGGAGCTGAACTCAGTGATCCTTGTGAGTCCCTTCCAACCCAGGTTATTCCATGAGTCTATGATTCTATAAAAAATCTCTTCCCTCCCATTGCCAGAATAAATGTGTGTGTTGGTTGATGTGCAGAAATTATTCTCCTCTCCAGTACCTTTCTGGAATCCTCCTTTGATTTTATCCTAAAAACACACACATGAACACAAACACAAGCTGTCTATCACACCACCAATTTTGTTTAATCTCTGCCTTTTCTGGTCATCCTCTCTCTATTTTATTTCTGCTGCTCCTTTTCAGTCCTGCTGGTTGGGAGGTGTTGAGACACTCACTGGCATTGGCGTCAACAGAGTACAGGGTCTTAAATTAGAGTCACAGTCCTCACCAGGTGATAAGGGAACCGGATTTGTTGCTCAAATAAATGCACTAAAAATGAAGTTAGGCAAGATGAATTTTCTGTCCATTTCACATGCTTTGCTTTGCTGCCACAAGTGTTTGAGTCTCCAGTTCAAAGAAAGCCAGCCCCTTGCTTGGATCCAAAATCTAAAATGAAATAAACGATTTTAAAATGTATGCTTAATTGTAGCATTTTATGGGTATTTCTCTTCCCTTTTCCACTGGATTGTGCAGACCCTGCTAAACTCAGAATGACTCCAGATGGCTTCAAAAAGGTGAGAGTTTGTTCTCATGTGAACAAATTTTCTAGAAACCACCCAAACTTTGTGCTGCTATGCACACCAAATTAAATTTTTGTGATTCACTCCTGGTGAGACGTAGCTGTGTCTTACCCTTTGCTGTCTTCTGGTTACTTAAAATTATCTTCTGGGAGCCATCTACAATGATTTTCTGGTGGAAAGCCAAGGCATGAGCTTGCTTCTGGTATGCTGTGCCTGACTGACTTAATCCTTTCAGCCCCCAAAGAACAGTTTTAGAGTAATAAAAACAAATAATAGATCAGTTTTCAGGTCATAAAAGCAAATAATAGATGCTTAGTGCTCATTTCTAGTGTGAAGAAGTACAGGGAAAGACTTTGGTCAGACACTGTTGAAGTCTTTGAATGTGGATTCCTTGATTTCACTGGAGAACTGGGGCACTGTCTAAATTTAGCTATTGAAGGCTTATCTAACAAAATAAGCAGGACTGCAACATTAGGGCTACCTCATAGGCTGGTCTCAGGAAGGTTTGAAAAGGTAGAAAATGACTCTATTAGCAAAATATACATATTAGAAACCAGGTTTTTTTTGTCCTTGCTTGGTGTCTGCTTGACGTCTAGAGATTTGGGCAAGCTTGGAAATTGGGATTGTGTACTAAGTTCTTTCTTTTTTTGCCCTGTTTGACTTCACAGACAGTACAAGGATAACTTTCACTTGCAACAAAGGTGGGTTCCTGATGTGAAAGTGACTTTTAGTGTTGGTGTGTTGCTACAATTCCCATCAGTGTCTGTCTCCCCAGTGGATATGAGTCTCTTCCAGACTGATCTGGAAATCCTCGTCTCAGGCTGCCACAGCTTGTGCTTTTATCCCTGGAGGTTCATTCTCCAGAGCCACAGCCATCCCACAAGGACCTGTCACATGCATCAGGCTTCAGCAGCCACACCACTTTGGAAAACAAGCCAGAGGAGTTTAGTCATGCCATTTCAGCAGCCAGCAGTGGCATTAGCTTCCCAAAGCCCTGGGATTTTCAGGGCTTTGGTTTATGATTTTTAGGGTGGCACACTCCTGATGCAATGTGCTCTGGGTGGAAGGAGAATGTGTTATAATTCCAAGCAAAGGAATGCTGTTTTGAGGGGTATTGATATGATATCATGTAGCCTCTGGCAATTTCTATCTTCCTTTTTTTTTTTTTTTTTCCCTCTCCAGTGGTGGAATTCACTTTGTTCTTCATTTTCTGTTTTTGATATTCTTTGAAGTTTTTCTGTTTGAAGAGATGAATGCTGGAGTACTGTATCCTATATAATAGCTCCTCTGTTGTGCCTGATTTCCATTCAATGGCATGCTATGGTGTTTTATACAGCAATGTGGCTGATCAAAGGCATTTTGTGTCATTGCTGGAGTCATTAATGCCTTCTCACTATTGTACATAGGAGCATTAAGACTCTGGCCTACCTGAGCTTTTTGTCTGAAGAAAGTGTATGTACAATGAAATATTGCTCTGCTCTCAAGCTCAAACTATGGTTTGCTGAAAGTGGTTTCTTGCCATTATATGAATATTTTCATGGTGGGAAAACAGCTTCAGTTTGCCTTTCTCTGAAGGTAAATCCTTTGAGCTCAGTGACCTAAAGTCTATTATTTTAACTGCCAAGTCATATCTCCCTCTATGAGGTAAATGAGTGTATTCTGTAAGGAAGTTGCCTTTGAATCTGTTTTCTTTCCTCCCCAAGTGTGAAAAGACTTTTTTTCTCCCCTCAAAGGAGTGTTCTGTTGTTTCTGCAGAGCAACATTTTACCCTCTGAGGACTTCACACTCCAAGCATCACACCCCAGAGTGTTGTCCTTTTAAACTGAGGAAACTCTAGGTTTGAAAAGTTATCTCTGAGTGGGGGAATTTCTCACTCCTGTGTTTCAAGGCTCACACACATGATGCCACAGATACAGAGCAGTCAGCATTTCCTTTATAAAACCTTTTTTAGAAAGATGTGCAACTCAGCAAAAAATCTCTGTTCTAGACTGAAATGTGACATATAAATGGCATGCCTGGGAGCACTGCTTCTCTTCCTTGTAAAAATGTTTCAGCCTGTGTTTGATGAATATACTTATGGCCTTTGTCAATTGCAGCTTTTTGCCACATTCTTGAGCTGTGATTTCACAAACTTGATTCCCCTTCTGTCTGAGAGATACCATTTTAACAATATCTCCCTCTTTATTCTCCTCTGGTTCATATCTTTACATTCTGAGCCTTCCCTTCACAGCTCTGCAGGACATGAGACTGTACCTGTCCTGTAAAGAGATTATAGACAGGAATCTATTCATGCCTGTAATAATATATTAAGTACTAACACCATAAGATTTAGAGGGGAAAAAATGCACTTGCTCCCTAGAGACTTACTTCATCTGAATGCTGTGAAAATTTTGCATGCTTGAAAGATGTTTCAGCCCAAGGATGCAGGGAATATGTTTTGGGATGAGGTCTTCAGATTTACCATGGCTTGCTGCTGTAGCCCTTGAGAACAAACATCCTGGGCTTTCAGGGTGCTCATGGGCAGAGAGAAAGGATGAAAATGCAGAGGGGAAAAGGAAGAGGTGGGATAACTGATTTACAGGGATAAAGGCAGGAATATGTAGGTAGGAGACAAAGAAGTTTGTAAGCAGAGCCAGAACTCCAAGCCTGAAAACAGAACCTGAAATAAAATTTTCCTTTCCCTGGAGGTTGTGAAACTACAGGGTTGCAAAACCAAGGAGTAAAAAAACAGAAAATGCTACTATTAAGGACAGCCTACTAATATTTTCTTTCAGTCCACTTTGGAGGGTACTTCATGTAGGTTTTCACAGAATCATATTGATTAGGTTTCCTACAAACAGGGCTTGGAAATTTTCTTAAACCTGTGTGCTAAATAGTTCGAGCCAGCTCCTGATTACATGATTTTTGGCAAGGACTTTCTCTGTGCTACCCATTCTGTGGTCATTTGTGTTCCCATCCATAGCAGTTAACAATGTCCACAGGCAGAAGTGAAACTGTTAAGTAGCTGAACCACTTCCCAAGACACTTCATGGTTCTTATATTCCACACAAAATTGGTTTCAAGTGTCCCATTCTCACCACTCTGCCAAAATACACCAGAAAAATATGTGTGTTCCTTAATCTCTCCTCTTTTTTTGTGTCTATGCCTTGCAATGAATGCTTATGAGAACAATGAGAGTCACAGTAGATCTCTGTGTAAGGTAGGGCTGTCATTATGTTGAAGATTTTTTTTTCTGTAATCTGTTTTTCTGCAATCTGTTTCTCTGAAAGCCATTGTTAGATCGTATTATCGAGCCCCTTATTAGGGAAACATCTTGCTTTTCCTTCTTCCAGGAACACCCACTGACTGAGAGAGGCACCACACTGTTACTCTTGTCAATAATGAAAGGGGATGGAAACCACAGTTTCAGGGCCTGAGCTGTTTTCCAGTGCAATCAACTGAGAAGCTCTTAGTGACATCCAAGAGCATTAGACGGGCCCTAGGGGTGGAATTCACCTCTGTGCAGTGGGCTACCTCTAAATGATCCACCATTTACATCCTTGCTCATGTCCTACTTGGAACACTTAAGAGACATTCTAAAGGTTTCCAGGCTGCAGACTTGCAGCTTTGGGAAGCAGCAGTGATGTTGTCATTGTGCTCAAGCCACAGAAGTTTCCACTCTGTTCTGAAATATAAAAATATCGCCCTTGCTTTCTCTTTATGGATCTGAGGGAATGGTGCTTTGCCCTGGTTATTGTTAACTGATTTTTAGAAGGCAATATGAATGCAGAATGGAACTCATGGTGGATCTGGTGGTGATCTCAGAGCTCTTTTCCAACCTTAAGGATTCTGTGGTTCCATGAGCTCTGGCTTCCTGCAGGTTGTGTTTGTGTAAGCAAAGCTTTCCTCTTGGATGCTGAGGAAGAGGTGAGTTTTCATATACTAAGCCTGGGAGAGCAAAACCAAGATGAAAAGAGGGAAAAGTGGTAGCAGAGATCAGTGGAGGTAGTTCATAGTGTGTGGCTGCAGTTTGTCACCCTGATCACTGCTCTTGACAAGGTGGGGACTTGCAGGCCCTTGGTACCATGATGCACCTCAGTGGTACTGATGGATATTTTTCCGTTCCATCAATCCTAGAATCCTAGAAGGGTTTGTATTTGAAGGGACCTTAAAGTTCATCATTTTCCAACCTCCTGCTATAGGCAGGGACATCTTCCACTATCCCAGGTGGCTCCTGGAAGCCCTGTCCAACCTGGCCTTGAATGCTTCCAGGGGTGAGGCATTTTGTCATTCTTGTTCTCTTCAAAAGAACTCTCTTGTCCTCTTCAGTTCCATGAGGCAAAAATGGGAAAGATGGGGAGAGACTCTTTACAAGGGCCTGGAGTGACAGGACAAGGACTAATGGCTTCAAACTGAAAATTAGATATTAAGATGAAATTCTTTCCTGAGAGGGTGGTGAGGCCCTGGCACAGGTTGCCCAGAGAAGCTGTGACTGCATCCCTGGAAATGTCCAAGGCTGGGTTGGACAGGGCTTGGAGAAACATGGGATAGTGGAAGGTGTCGCTGCCTATGGCAGGAGGTTGGAACAAGAAGTTTAAGATCCCTTTCAACCCAGGCCATTCCATGATTGTATGAAAACCAATCTGAATAACAAAACTCAAGCCAAGTTGACATTCTTTTTGGCAAGTGGTGTTGTCAGGCTACCATTGACTAAACAACGCTCTGCTTTTCTTTCCCAGACAGGACCGTCCTGGTGGATGTGGCTCTTCCCCCTCTGAGAGGGCTCTACATCCTGGGGACCCTCGAGTTCCCCAGCAACTCCAGCAACGTCCTGAGTGCAGCTTGTGTTGTGGTGCTGGGGGGTGTGCTGAGAGTGGGTGAGTGAACAGCCGATCTTTGGGATGCCTGGGGTTTATTTCTGCTCTTGATAGGAAAAAAACTGTGGAGAATGACTTAAAGTGTCACCATAAACATGATGTTCCACCTAATGCCCCATGGCTATCTGGTATCTGCAGATGGAACACCCAGAATCCATGGGAAGCAGGATGATTATCCACTGGATAAGCACTGTAATGGCAACGTGCTACAAATACTGCACCTCACTCCTGGTTTCACTGGGGCAGAGATTTTATCTGATATGTGTAAAAGCCCTCCCTACTCCCTTTGGGGTTGCTTTATGAGACAGTAATTCCTCAGGACAGGATCTGCCCTAGTGTTCAGGCAATGCCTGGTGCCTATGGGCATTAACAGGACACTTTTTGTGACACAGAAATATTTAAAGCCAACATAAATAGAGTCATGAAGAATTCCCTGAATGCCTGGAAATCCTGCTGTGGTGTGAAACAGCTGGATTCAGCACACTTGTTCTTCTCATCCCTCCCTACAGATGAGCACTAGGACCACAGAAAGATACTATCTTGCCCCTACTTCCAGCTGTTTCACAATCCCCAAAGTCACCAGGGCTGTTCCACATTATTTACCACAGGCAGGATTGGTGTTTTTCCACTCTGAAGTAATTACTCACATAATTCCCTTTAAATATCAAGGTTTCTAAAGCCAGGCCTTATATTTACTTACAGGAATCCTTAGGACGCTGGGATCACATTGTTGATCATTGCTTGACCTTTCTCAAGATTGGTTTCATGAACTTTAAAAAGAGAATTTGTTTGTGTAATCACCTCCTGAGGAAGTCTGCTTCACTATTTGTTTGTTGTTAATCTCAAGGGACTGTTTAGTTAATATAGTACTGGCCAAAAAAGTTATTTTTCTGTCTTGTGTTTTTCTTTGGGAAAAGAGGTTGGAAAGCTTAATCTGGGAGGTTAAAAAATATATATACTTAAAAGACTGTCAGTCATTTATTACTTAGACTTCTTTGCACTTTAAATATGGTTTCATATTGGTTTTAAGAAAAAGCATGTGTTCATTGCTAAAAACACTTATTAAAAAAACATTGAGGCACTTTGCTGCACAAACTCCCCTCCAGCACATCTGTGAGCAGTAATGATATTAAAAGCCAAACAGGTATTTGCAGCTGTTGAGTCGCAGTCCAGCGTCTCCTGGAGATCTGTCCTTGTTTCAGCTGGATGGGTGGAGACCCTGCAAGTTTCCCACATCTCATACTGCTTCTCTGCCTGCATGTAGAGCTGGGAGTGCCTGTTTTTTCCTCCCTTCCCCTTTCCCTTCCCATGTGTTCGAGGCCTTACGGTAACGTCTTGGAGCCCATCTGTCCAACCCTGCCTGTTCCACGCCTGAAGGAAGGGTTTTGAAGCCCATCTGTCCAACTCCACCACACCCTAAAGAAATCCTGACACAAAATAGATAATGAGACAGTTTAGTAAACAGATTTAATAGATGTGGACATCAGCATTCAGCATTGCCTGAGCAGGATCCCAGGTTGGCATCACGTGAGCCAAATCCCCAGGTCCTGCCTGTTGTGTAATTTCTCCATGCCCTGTTTTCAGTGCAGAAATCTTAGCCACATGCTGTTCCTTCTAATTACGTGGCCTGAGACAAAGACTTTCTGGTAAAGGTAGAGTATTTTGTTCCCTTGAACTCCCAGAGAACAATGACCAGTTTAGAAATTCATCTTATCTGGGTTTGGTGTCCTCCAGAGCACTAGACTTCTACTCTGTAAAGAGAAAACAAAGTCAACAGGTTAAGTCATGACCATAAGCGCATAGTGACTAAATGAGGATGGAAAATATGTAACAAAGGGGAAAAAATCAGTCTTAAATGGAGTTTATCAACCATAACAAGAACCTAATTAATTTTATTGAAACAATAATTTACAGGCAAACTGGGATGAGAAAGTAGTGATGGTTGGGAAATCAGAATTTTTGGAACACCACTGACCATGCAGGGTCAATCATCACTTTTCTCTTTAATGTGTGGTCACAATCCATGTGAATTATGATCCCTGGAAGATGTGAGATGATTTAAGATCCACAAAGAACTCCGTCAGAACTCTCAGAAAACCCAATGGAAAATGTGTGGATCTACTCCCACAGGAATTTCTCTGGGTGCTCCTTGACCTTCAGTGTTGTTGGATCCAAGGAAACTTTCTGATTATTTCTACTTTCATATTCCTACCTCTAAGATAAGGGGTTTCATTCACTTTATCCTTCAAAGTCTTTTATTTTATGGTGGTGTTTGCAGTAGAATTTTAGTAACACCCTTTATTTCTATTTCACTGCACCATGGTACTGTAAAAGTTGGCAATTTTTCCAGCTTATGAAAGGAATTTTGAGGTTCAGAGACAAAGCAAAGTGCTAAATATCATTAGCACATCTGTGTCAAAACAAGGTAAGAAATGATGAGTTCAACATCTCACAGTTGTTTTTCCATTCTCAGCTTGGATGATTCTGTCCATTTTAACCCACAAGCATTAAAACTCAGGCAATATGTGCAGAAAATGCCCTGTTCCACTGCTGAGCAAAGCCCTCAGCTCCCAATAAAACTGAAGGAAATGCTGAAGTTCACTTGGCATACATTAATCTGTTGGACTCATCCTGAACTAAACTGCACTCAGCTGTTCTTTGCTGGCAGGCTGCTTTTGCTTTTTATAGTAGAGCTCACCAAGTAATTATCCAGATAGGATTTCTCTTTTTAGTTTCAACTTGTCACATTCTCTCCTTCACCTATCTCCTGATGGCTGCTTGTCAGTCATGTCACTCATTGGATGCAAGAAGCCTAAGGTCATCACTAGCTCATGGCTTGACTGCCTGGAGAGGGAACCCCAGACAAATCTAATGCCCCTTATCTTGCTTGTGGTGAGAGCTCTAATGCATTTATTCCCCCTCTTTTCCAGGATGAACCCCCATACTGATTTGTCAAAGGATAAATCAGTGTATTTCATTCAATGGCCATGTGTTAGCAGTAAATAAAGAGCAGTAATTAGAGCACCAGTGAGTTTCACCAATTTACTCTCTTTTCCAACTTCTCCAGCACCTCTGTTGTGTGGGTCTCATCTTTGTTTGTGGGCTGAGTCCCACCCTGCAGTCACACATCATCTCTGCACAGCTGTCCAATTTGTATGAAGAAGGGATTCTGTTGGTGTAACAAGATGTATTTTCATTCTGGATCACAGAAAAAAAAGTGAAAAAGTTTGAAAAGTTCATTGGAGTGTTTGTATTCCCTTCAACAAATGTTTATATTCCCTTCCTAACCCCTCAGCATCTGTCTGTTTGGCTTTTTCTCCTTCCAAGCCATTCAGTTTCTTTTAACTGATTGCACCATGGTTCACATGTTCTAGACACCCAAATTTAGGTGTAATCTGGACATCAGCACATGAGCTGCTGTTCCAGCAGAGGTCTATCCAAACAGTCCCACTGACTGCATAACCCTGCAGTAAGTGGGACTGGTTGATAAAGGTATCTAGAGAAAATCTACATTAAAATAAAAACATTTAAAAAACTACATTAAAAAACCCGAATGATGCATTTGATTTTCCCCAGAAATATCGTTCTGTTGCCTAATTATAAGGGTTTTCTATCTTTCTGGGCACCCTCATGTGTATCCTCCTGCCTACAACTTCTGCTTAAAAATCCCACTCTTTGGTCATTCATCCCTAATATTTATATATCATATATCTGCCATTTTCCAGAGAGGATTTGGAGGGCACTGGGACTCTCAGATCCCATCCTACTTGTCTCATCACTTATTCCTCATTCACCCCCCACTTCTGGCTGTTGGTTCCTACTTCACAGCTGTGGAGATGTGGAGCTGAAGACTTCTGAAATCTTCTGTACATTTGGCATAAAGAGGCAACCAAGCGAGGTCTCCTTGTTTGGCTGATATTCCAGTCTGCTTTCCAGAGTGCAGCCTGAGCACCTGAAGGAAGATCCAGAAGAGAACCAACAGCAGGTGCTGTCCAGCTGTGTATTGACCAAGAATAAAAGCTCCCCAGACTTTCTGGTGAAAATATGACACAGTTTTCATAGCTGGGTACTTAGAGTCCAAGAAGTTTTGGATTCAGGAAACAGAGATAGAGGAGATGGTCCCAGCAAGATATGCCGCAAGGTCTGTTTGCCAGGTGAAGGGAGGAGATCTATCTCAGAGATTTCGTTGCTCTTATATGCAACAGCTGTTGCAGAGTGTTATGTTGTGAAAAAAAGAGAAGGCTAGAAGGGAGGAAACACCCACTATTCTATGAAAGAATTGAATGGGTTTTGCTATGGCACAAAACCCCAAACAATACAGCAAAAATCTGTCAGGAGGAACATCTGGAACAGAACTGAAATATGAAAACAATGGAAAATGCTTTTAAAACCCAACAAAGTAGATCCAGACCACAGTCCAGGATAAATGAAAATCTGGGTAGAAAAAACACATCTCTATTTCTGTTCTCCTATTTATTCCCTCCTTTTTTCTTGTGGTAGGTTTTCTCCTCTCCATGGGTTAGACCTGGAGGATAAAGGATTCTGAACCAGCTGAAACAATTGTGCTAACAGATCTGTGTTACAATCTCAACATTTGCATCTCCCACTTCTTCAGGACAGTGTGTATCAGTGGTGAATTTACTAACACATCAGGTTTATTATCCTGTGTTTATTAACACAGGATTATCATAAATGATTGGGGTTTTTTGCACTGTGTAGTGCAATTGGAACTCAACATGTTTCAGAGAGCCCTGCCTCTGTCTTTAGTGCCTCCTGACCTTTTCTGCACATCTCACCAGACATTTCCACCTTTTGGTAATTTCCAGGTTGCAAGTATTCTTTTTTCCTGGTCCTCTGCCAGTAGCATATTAGTATTTCACTTTATGATCAATCGGGTTGCTCATCAAATTTCCAGGGCTTCCAGCTGGAGTAGGAGCATGAAAGGGGATCCATTTCTACTCATCTCATTCAGGATGGGGAATTGGGCAGTTCGGTGTGGTCTTATGTAGGATTTTCTCACCACAGAAAAGTGGGACAAGAAATCTGAAGTTTTCACAACCAAAGTCCAAAGATGGACACTTAAAGCCCAGATCCTTCACTTATGTGTTGCAGAAATCATGATTCCTGTTTGTGGCAAGTTGCTGTATCCAACAAAACCACTTATTACAAGAGCTGTGATTTCATTGCCACTTACTTCATAAGGTTCTGAAACTTACCCAGCTCTGTGACTTGTGTGAATCAACTATTTTGGAGTCCCCTTATGAGTAAGCTGAAGTAGCTGCTGCTTCCACATCTTCATTTTCATAGGCCATTCTGCTGGAATCTATTTAGACTTAGCCAAAGTGTGTATCTGAGATATTACTCAACTTTTCCCTTTGTTTTTCATTCTTCTCCATTCATTCCCAAAGAGATTCTTACCTTTTCAAGACCTCTTGCCTTATTATGTTCAATATTACAGAATTACAGAATGGATAAAGTTGGAATGGATCACTGAAGATCATCTAATTCAACCACCCTCATCAAGCAGGGTCCACTAGAGCATTCTTCACTTTTTTCCTAATTCTTCACTTCTAGATTCCTGCTGACTTTCCTAGAGCATCTTTGTAATTGTTCTCTCCAGTTGTGTCAGTTTATCTGTTTACTATCAGTATCCTCACACAAGTTTGAGTCCCTAATAAAACATGGAATGCCACAGGGTTTGCAGGACCAGACCTGGTTGAGTCCATGTCCCCTTTCCATTCACTCAGGCTGTAAATTAGTGTGTGCCATGTTCCTGCTGCACTCATGTAGTTTATTAATCACAAAGTTTTATGCTACTAAGCCAAGTGCCTTGGAGAAGCCAATTATACAATATCAAAGTATTATCTTTATCAACTAGACCTGTAATCTCATTAGGAGACGATAACAAGGAAGTTTCACAGGACCTTTTTTTCTATAAAAGCAGGTTGATTGGCATTAATTATATCATCCACCTTTAATGATTTATTAATTGTGTTCAGAGTTGGACATTCCATTTTTATTTATTTTTCCCCCAGAATCAATGTCAAGTTGACAGGCCTGTAATTACCCAGGGCTCTTACTTTTATCTTTGTTTGAAATATTGGCACAATATTAGCTTTCTTCAAGGGCTCTCAGACATAGTGAGTGATCCCAAAATTATTGAAGAGTCCACCTTAATAGTCCAATGGGTTTTCTGTAAAAGACTCTGCTAGGGCTTGCATTCAAGTTACTGAAATCCATTGATTTAAACCCATGGAACTATTGATGGCAATAAGCAAGTATTAAGCCTATTTTTCTTCTAAATATTCTTAAAAGAAGTAGAATTTTTCTACTGATTGATGACTACTGTGTTCTTTTGTGTCATTTACCAATTACAATTTCCAGCCACTGAAGAATCTCTGTGAATATTAGCTTCCCTTTTAAATTTTATTTTATTTTCTATTATAAATAGTTTTATTATGACCTTTGTTTCTTAATCTGACTGTATCTTTTATTTGTGTGGTTTTAGCTTTTTTTTAACAAGGGTAAAATTTCTTGATATGTTGGCTTTTTAGGACTAAAATTTATGATTTTTAGCTAAGTGTAAATTTTTTAAGGGAGGGAGAACTTCCAATTAATCCTATAGAACTCCCATTTCCAATCCTTTGTATGTGATTGTTAAGTCTGGAAGCCTACTTAAAAACTGTTTTAAAACTGATCTAAGAATTGGATATATGAGATGGTTTAAACTGACTTAATTATAATAGCAAATGCTTTGTAACCAGGAGTAAAAAACATGAGAAATAGTGAAAGCATATTTGGAAACAACCTAATTCCTGCTTTTCCTCTGTTCAAAACACAGTTATGGGAGTTTAAACAAGGAAATCAAACCTGGTTTGGTTGGACGATGGAGACTGAAAAATAATTCCCTCCATGTCCCCAGAGAATATATGTGTTCACTGATGTGAGATATACTAGATGGGGAACATGCAAGTCTTGTACTGTTTGCCTTTTACCCATTAAAAAGGTGTACAGAGAATTTAAATATCCTCAGTTATCAGTCAGATGCTGATGGGGAACAATTAATTGTTTTCTTGATTTCACTTAAATAAAAAAAGGCTCTTAAAGCAAAGTGTTTCTTTAGGATACAAAATCAGCTCTCTTTTCCAAACTAGTAATTTTTAAATATTAAAAGATCATGACAGGCCAGCTAATTTTGTACAGATACATATATATATTTTAGTTCTACATCTGCTGCAGTTTTCTGTTGCATAATTGATTTAATCTCCAATTTTAAAGGAACGTTGAACTCCTTTACTGGACTCCGCATACATTTCTCCAGGGCAAAAACTGTCCTACTTTTTCCTCCTTAGTGTCTGTTTAGTGCTGGGCCATTTTCCTCTGAAACTGTAAACTACCCTTGGTGAAAGAAATGAAGGCAAAGTTGGAATACAATTTACTGTGCAGACTTATTCCCAAAACTTCTTGGGCACTTTCTTTTTCCCTATTTTTTTCTTCAGTCTTTCCATTTTTCCTATCCTTGCTGCATGATTACCCTGCAACTGGTGAAGGAGCAAAAAGGCAAAAACTGGTTGAGAAAGGAAATATTAATTCAGCTATTTAGGTATTTCTTTATAACCAGATTCACATGTTTCCCTCCCATTTTCAGCATCACAGAAGCCATTGATACTTTTGTGGTGGGTTTGATGCTGTCTTGTCTTTATTGCAGGTTCTTTGCAATATCCCCTAGAAAGGGATTTAAAGCTGCTGTTCCTTCTTCGGGCTTCTGAAGGGATTTACTGTGATCGTCTGGAGGATATAAATGTGCACCCAGGGAGTATTGGTATGAAACATGAATTCCACTTTTCATAGGAAACTAATTTTTGGTAATATCCAAATCTACCACTATTGAGACTGTTACTATGTTGTACAGATAAACCTCAAAGGTACACAAATTTTACAGCTAACATTTAATCTTCTGGGACATATCATCTCGATGAAAAGTTTCTGTATTTTGGATTTGCCCTTTGGTTTTGGATCCCTTTTCCAGAGGAGGGGGGGGAATCATTGTCCAGAAAGATTAATAATAGCTGCACATTTTTTTGTACCTTTCATTCTTGGAGTTTTTACCTAGTTTGTTAGATTTTTTTTTTAATAGTAGATATCATTATCTGCAATTCCTTCAATTCTAATTTGTGTCAATGAGAATTCTCTGGTAAAATCCCCTCTCTTGCCGGTACATTCAATGGTCATTTTACTTTACTGAGGATTTATTGCTCCTTTACTTTGTATTTTGAGTGAAGTCTTTGTGCTGTTCTTACACTTCTCAAAAAATATAGAAACATACTTTAATAAATATAAAGATTTCCATATATTTAGTTATTGCTTCAGTTCTTCTCAAGCCTCTTTTTCTTTAACCTTTGAAATCCTCCTTCTGTTCTTTCTTTTTTTTTTCTTTTTCCCAGGAGTTTATGGACAGGTGCAAATTTATAGTGCTTATCCTAAGATGCCGTGGACACATCTGGGAACTAATGTTGCTCCTGGCAATGAAAGGTGGTATTTTGGCTAAATATGCTTTCAAATATTAAATTTTGGCTCCTGTTCCTATGACTTGTATTTAATATTCCTGTGAGTTGCATTATTCTTTCTCTTTGTGATGGTCCCTGTTTGAATTCTGTCTAGATAGAAAAAAACAACCTAGGTAACAGAAAATTGCACCATGATGGGAAAGCTGATGGTCTTTAAGGTCCCTCCCAACACAGACTAACTTTAATTCTAAAGAAATCTAAATTCCAAGGAAGAATCAAGCTGGGAATTCCTTCCTTCCTTCCTTCCTTCCTTCCTTCCTTCCTTCCTTCCTTCCTTCCTTCCTTCCTTCCTTCCTTCCTTCCTTCCACCACTTCCTTCCGCCACTTCCTTCCTTCCGCCACTTCCTTCCTTCCTTTCCTGTACAAATCTTGGTTTTATTATGACTTAAATTGATGCAGTACTTCAGTTTTTAAAATAAAACATTTTGCATCCATTCTGATTTTACGAATTAAATCCCAAACTACCGAGAGCAGCCAGAATTTTACTATGGTTTTAAAATATGTACTGCAGCTCAGAAACCTAATGATATAGTCTGTGGTCCAGTTGCATTTAAGGTGCTACTTTAGTGCTCCAACCTCATTCCACTTAAATGATCCTTGTTATGATTACTCCACCAATTTTGACTATCTGAAAAAAAGAGAGCATAATTTGCTGTTTCAAAGCAAAATATTTGGACTGTTGGAGACACACCTGGAGAGAGGATTCTGATGCCAACCAGTCCTCACGGGAGAGCAGTGTCCTGTGACTCCTTCCCATAGGAAGAAGGATGTGCACCTCTGAATACCTCAGGCAGGAGGACATGCAGGGAAAGACAGTCCTCTTGGACAGTGTGTTTCAGTAGTTTGGGGGGTTAAACATCAAATCCAACACTTCATCCCTGCAAATCAAACTGCAAATCTTTGACAGGCAGGTCACAGAACCATGGCTTGGTAAGGTCCAGTATTTGTCATGTAGACTCTTTACCAAACTTTTAGTTTTTGGTGTAGCTCTAATAATATGTGAGATGCACAGAGGAAGAGAGTGGAACCCCCTGTCCTCCATTAAGCTACAAAGAGTTTAACTAAAACCACTCTGAAGTTAGCCTGAGCCTGTGAGGTGTTTTAGCTCTGCAGAAACACAGTTCTACAGAATGGAATGAAAGGGAACATTTTCAAAGCTGATCTGGCCGAAAAGGCCAGAAGATCACTTGTGTATGGGCATAATTAGCTATTGCCAGCTCAGGAAAGCATCTATGTGTGTGTGATCACACAGTACCAGGGGCTTCAGAGAGGCCCTAAATAGGGACAAACCTGCAGACCCAAGGTGTCTTTGGGCAACTGGGCTCTGGCACAGCACTTAGCTCAGAGTTTATGAAAAAAGGCAGCCAGGTATGACAAAAAGTATCAAATTATGTTTCTCATGGAAAAGGAGATAAGTTACCTCTTTTTCTGAGCAGTGCTGCAGTTTCACTGGATGCTCAGCACAAGTCAGAATTACACTGGAGGGCAGGAGTCTGCTGCTGCTGGATCAACAAAGCCTCTCTGAGTCTGATAGCTGAATAATTAAGAAAGACAGTTCTTCTGCCAAGCCTCTTTTACCCGTTAATTGCTTCAGTGCTATATTTACAGCTGTTACACAACCTTAAAGGTTGCTTATGATATAATGAAGAAACCCAGCAGGTTGCCAGCTTAAATAATATTTCATGTGTGTGTTAAAATGAGTTATCCATCCCTATTCGTTTATGTTATTACAGTCCTGGGACTTGGGCAATCTTCATTTGGTTTATTTATGGTTTTATAATAAATTTTGCTGCAGTATGGAGCTAAATTATTTTTTAAACACTGATGCAGATTGGATTATTACTCAAAAATAAACCCAAAAATCAACAGATGCAAGAGATATATTTAAACTAATTCCCATCACATCACAGCAGAAACAGGCACATGGCATGTGGATTCTTTTTCCTCTACCAACCATCTGATTTCTGCCTGTGATCATTAATTTAGCACATACTGAATTGTATTTTCAAATACATCTCAAACCAAATGAACACATGCTTCTGCTTTCAGATTCCAATCATTCTGTTGTGGGTAACCTTTATTTTAAGGCTATCTGTACCCTGACAGCCAGCAGCATTATTTATCAGTGGAATGTCTAATGGCCCAGTTCTGCAGATGTTGAAATTATTAGGTGATGGTTGCATTTTGTCAGCAATCACTTTCCAGGGTGGACTTTAAGGGCTGCTACAAATTGATCTCTATAGGAAGAGGTGGGTGCTGGGAAAAGGGGGTGAGACTGTGCCCCTGCCAGTGGGTTTGGTGAGCAGCAGCTTATGAGTTGTTTTTCAGTCTCTCACCAGCTGGACTTCTAGCAAATACCCAGCAAAAGTATAAAAATACAGCTTAAACTCAGACTTGCACAGCTAAAAGCTGTACTATAGCTTTGCCTTAAAATGTGTAATTCTAAAGAACTAGACAATAACAACTCCTGAACATTGTGAAACACAGCAAATAAAATACGAACAAATGTAATTCTCTGAGCTGTTCCCTTTGCATTAGTAAGATGGCTCTCAGGAGTCTTGTGACTTGCACTAAAAGGATGTGCAGTTTGCAACTTTTGTTGGAAAGGAAAACTGTCTGTCACATGCAGAAATTGCATATTTTTACACTTATTTCAGGTCCTTACAGAGGAGGTTTCTGACTCATACAGCTTTTTATTTCATTAGCAACAATATTGCCACAATGAGTGATATTATAACTACATGAACAGCAAAAACATTTGAAACATTATTGGCAGGAAGGACAGCAAATTTCCTGCTGCTGGTGCCTGTTCTAGGGCCTGAAAAAGCAGGCTGAGCAGCTGCTGCTGAGGGAGTTTCTGACATTTGTATAGAGGCTTGTTAGTAGTTACTGTTGGGCAGGTAAGGTGAGGATTTCAGGGAATATTAAATGCTACCCTGTCTTTATAACTTCTCTGAGGTTCTAAGCTTGCATCTCTAATCAAACACTGCTCTTTATCTTCTTTCTTTAGCTACCACTCAGCTTCTGAGATTGTGGCAAAAGAATGGACAAAACATGGAATCATGGAGACCAGTGAGGTTTTCTAAGGGTTCTTCATGCAGCTGCAGTCAATGGCATCACTGACAGCTGAAAGGCAAAATAAAACCCCTATTAACCCCATCACATATAATGGACCTGTGTCTGTTTTCTAGCATCTGTATGAAAGTAGTAGTGTAGACCCCAGAAATTTAGACTTTAACAAATTGATCTTCATAATGAAGAAAGGAAATAAAAAACCCCATTACTCCTGCCTTGCTTAGAGAAAATTGAGATATATGTTGAGATATATAATGGTGACATTGCAAATCTCCCAAAAAGCAAGGACTAGGATGTAGATTACAAGATATTCAGGCTCTTTTAGAGAGTTGGTGAGAGCTTCACAGTGGGACTGATCTGCCAGAAAGGCAGCTTCTCCACAGCCCAGCTGGCTGCTGTGCAGAGACATCTGCCCAACAGACAGAGCCCTGTCCTCCAGCTTGGGTGGGCACTCTGCAGGGTGTGGGGAATGAGAAAGATCCATGCGTTTGTCAACCAAGTTGGGAATTATTCCTCCAAGCAGCACCACAGTACAAGCCATTTTAACATCACCTATTGCCTACTGCAGCTGTTTCTTTGGTGGCCTTTGTGAGGCCATCTCATGACCTCAGCCTTATGAAAGCACAAACCTCACAGTTTCTCCAAACTCTCAGCTTTCCTTAGCCCAGGGGAGCTGCCATTTCCACAGCTCTCCCTCATTTAGGGTTTCCTGATTCCTCATCAGGGGAGGAAGGGCACTGTGTGAGGGGAGCCTACACCTATGCACAATGTGCACATTTTAATAGAGTTTGCTTTTACCCAGGGTGGTGGAGGAGCTGTCACTGCAGCCATCCTGGCTTTGGGAAAGGATGGATTGTTCTTGCTGCCTGCTCTTCAGGAACATCACTGTGGCCAATTCCTCTGCCTCAGACTGGCAGCTCCACAGCTCAGGGATGCATCAGGGACAGGAGGGAAAGGGCTGCAGGAGAGGGATGTTGCAGACCAAGGAGCTACTCCCTCCCCCCAGCCCAAGACCCACCCAGCACCAAATTGTGACAGGAGTGATCTCATTCATCCCCAGGCTCTGCTCAGCCTCTGCCCCTGTTAATACAGACCAGTCTGAGAACAGCAGGCAGGAAGGTGGGTGGTAGCTGAGGGGGAAGATTAAGAAATGGCAAGCTGAGGTTTAAGAACAGTTAAGAGAAAATGTGGGGTCTTTGATATTTTAAAGTACAGTTCACAAGGAACCCACAAAACCACAGTTTCCCAGGCAGATGCAGCACACCATAATCCTGTACAAATGCTGCAGCCTTTCTGAAATGGAGAGATAACTTAGAGGGAAGGTATATTAAGTGTCCTGGCATTGCTTTTTTAACAGCTGTGAAAGCCTCTTTGCATCTCTTCAAAAAATTGCTGCTTATATGGGAAAACTGACTAAGCTGCCTTTTGTTTTCAGGCGAGCTCTGCAGTGGATCAGGCTGTGAGGCAAACAGCAAACACCACCTCCACATGCCAGGCTACAAACATGCTAATATGTCAGCATATCCATGTCCAAAATGCCATGGTACCTACTATCATAGAGGCTGTAGACTGCAAGGATGTGACAGCTGAGATCTGTTAAGTTTTCATTGCCAGAGTCCACAACTTTCCACTGAAAGCCCTAAAATATATAAACATCCCTTTCCTTCTGTGCATGCCATGCAGACTGACTGCTGGCCAGGAATCCTCCGACTGCACCGTGGGCTTCAGCTCCAGGCACCAAGAACTTGCCTCAGTTTTCAGGGAAATTATAACAGGAAAAGGAAATGAATAACAAGCAGTAGTGGAAAGGTCTGAGGTAAGGAGAGTAAAGGCAAGCTTTAAGACAATTTACTGTTCTCTAAATTCCAAATCAACAGGTTTTGTTGCAATGCACCAGCTGGTGGCTTGTCATGGCAGCTTCTGCTTTAACCCAAAGTGAGTTTTGAGGTGATGCTGAGCTGCAGACAGGTTGATAGGCTTCAAACTCTTAAAATTATATTTATCTCAGACATAAAAAAAAATATGTTAGAAAGGAATTTGGGGCAGGGAGAAGGATTTAAATCAGCAACAGCCACCTAAAGAGTAAAGGAAGGAGCCAACATGGGTGCTAACTGATAAGAAGAACAAGTAGGACAGAAGTAACTGGAGGCCATTGAAAATTAGGAATTTAAACTGGGATATGCTCTAGGGACAGAGGACGTGAGAAGAATTGGCAGACTCAGAGTAGCAAAACAGGATGGTAGTTTCAGCATTAGTTATGCTTTAAGCAATACTGGAGATATCATCAGGTCTGGATAAAAACCAGGCACAGGCAGCTCCCCACTCACAAAGTTCCTCACAGTGGTGCCACCAGACCCAACAGTGCCAGACTGAGCACAGTGCAGTGTTCACAGTAACTGCATTGCTGGTGAAAGCTCATTCTGAGCAAAGCAAACCATCTCAAAATGTCCAGACAAAACTGAATCTCTGGATCTCCTCATCTCTTCTTCCTGCACTCCTGTTTTGGCACAAGGCAGTGTTTTTAACAGCAGACTGCAGACAGCTTCCAGCCAGATTCTCCTAAGGTAAGTGCTGTGTCTAAAGTATGAGTAAATCATTTAATGAAGCTTCTTTCCAGAACTTGCATGAAAAAAGCTCTATGGAATTGTTAGGCTGGCACTTAAGGGACCTTTTCTCCATACACACTCCCCAGCATCTTAACAGACTCCAATGCCCTCCTTTATTAATAGAGAATTAAATTCTGACTTCACTGGGGCTTTCAGGTTCGGGGTTTTATTTTTGGGTTTACTGGATGGATTTGTTTGTTTGTTTGTTTGTTTGATTGATTGTTTGCCTCCTGGTGAGGACAATGAGCAGTATGTTCAGTATAAAAGAGAAAAACAAATGCACTTCTTAACTATACATGAGAAAGGAGAACCTGCCCCTCACAGCACAGCATTGCCAAGGGAGTTAATACTGCTGATTCATTTTCAGGGCTGTTTTACTGATGTGGGAGTTATACAAGAAGAAATAAACTAAAAAAAACACCAAAAAAAGGCCCTACAAAAAAAAAAAAAGTGTTTTGCTGTTTACTCTTGGATACTTTGTACATCATGTTGAGGTTTTTATTTTGCTTATGTGGATGATGATCTACCATCTCCCCATTTTAAAAAGCAAGCTCTTTAAAGATACTCCTGTAATGTGTTAAATAACAGTTTGTTACAGGCAGGTTTCTTTGACTCTATCTACTTACTGAGAAAAGACTAATAGCCCCTTTCAGACCTTGAAACCACATAATTTTAGCAGTGCAACCTAATGTCTTAGGAGGAAACTGCACATTCCCTCTGGGAGTGAGTAAAGGTCCCTCTGCCTGGCAGGGTTGGTCCAGTCCTTGTACGTGACTTCCCCAAGGGCAGCCTCTAATCTGTTCTCAACAATCCAAATATTTTTATTTTTGCTTTATCCATCTAGATTTGGAAGCAATGTGCACATTTATGGATATGCTTGCCAGCTTCACACTGAAGGTTGTTTTCTTTGTTTTCTTTGTTTTCCTTAACTTTCTCTGAAGGAGAAAATCCCAGGGCAAAACCCTTAGTACAAAGCATACCCTGAGCTATGAAGGTGACCTTTCTCTTTCATTTTTCTGGAATTTTTTTAAACTCATGCACAGTCATCAGATGTTTGTCTTGAGGTTTTTTTTTTTTTCAGGTTTGGGTTTTTTTTAGCTTAAAAAAGTAATGGAAGCACATTACTTGTTTCTTCAGTTTCCTTTCTCTTGTATGACTATATGGTACCCTCTTATAGTGGAAATCTTATGGTACTGAGACCCTGACCAGTACCCTAGGCAGGAACTGGGTGTTGAAAATGTGTTACAACAAGGCAGATGGTTATGGTTAGACTGGATTTTTTTATTTTGCTGGTATCTCATTTTAGGGAGCCGATTTTCCTAAGAAACACTTTAATTAAGAAACAAATAGAAACCAAAGTCTCATTTTATTGAATATGACAGGTCCACAGCAAGTAGTCTGATAAAATCCAGACCTCATGCAGAACATGTGAGCTCTGCCAGTCTCTGTCTCCCAGAGAATTTAATGAGGTCTCCAACTGTTTTTTGCACCAAAACACATTCCAACTCCTCTTCTTCAAGCCAAATACTTTTACTGGTTTCTAGATTTTTTCAGATTAAAAATACTCACCTGAGAAACCTGTTTCAGTTTAAAACTGACAAAAGCTGCTTTTTCTGTGACAGACCATAATCCACAGCTAAGAAGCAGCCAGGTTCCATGGGGCAAACAAACAAAAACCCTGATCATATTAGGTTCAGAAAACTCCAGTTATAGAAGACATATGGATTGGTCCTCTAATTTTTTTTTTTTTTACTTTTTAAAATACTATTAAAAAACAGAATGAAAGAAGCAATGAAAAGAGAGATTTTTGAGGTTCTGCATAACTGTTACTGAAAAGGATTATTATTTAATGAGACCATTCAGTCTGCTTACCTTGTCTTGACCTATGCTTAAATTCTTTTAGTGTGATTGCTAAAATTAAAATACAGTTTCACATTCCTTGAATGTCATACTGCAATGGCCAAGGAAAGTCCAGAGTCAACTTCTCAGACTAGAAGCATTCAAAGCATTTTAACCAGGAGCTGGGAAGAAGAAAGGCTTTACCCTCTCCATAGTGTGCTGCAGAGTGTGTGCCCCAGGTGGTGCCAATAGGGAAGGCTGCATCTTCCTTACACCCTTCTGTCAACCCATTCTCTTTGTGGTTTCATGGACTGGAAATGAAACTTCACATGGACACCAGATGCAGTTTCTGTAAGTCCCAGAATGCCAGATAAGGCCAAGTACCTGCATTCAGGTACAACATGCCTGGCTCCCACTTTTAGCATAAATTCAAAACTTTCCCTGCTCTGAAGTTCTCTCTCTGCAAGGCAGAGCAGTTGTGCAGACCTGCTGAACAAGCTGGTCAAACACTGCAAGCTCCTCACTGTTTATCCTGCAGCATTTGAGGTTGGTTTATGGGCCCCAGTCCTGCTGATGTCCGTTCATGAACCTGTCTGGGAGCACTGCTTGGTCCTGTGGCCACTGACATCCCGAGCCCTTGGGCTGTGGTCCTTGGCAATGGCACCTTGTGCAGCATTGCTGATTTCTCCGTGGGCTTTGAGAGCACTTGGAGGAAAGCAGTTGGATTAAATCTGGCTATATAAAACTAGAAATATTTGTACAAGCTATTTCTACAAAAATAAAAACAGCAGAAATGTTTTCAGTAGGGGAAGAAAGAGGTGGCAAATCATATTTTCCAATTATGGACCTCATATATACTGGATGTATCTCTATGAAAAAGCATTGGACTTACATCAAGTGAGTTTAATTATGCCTCTGCCATGGCCCAGTGTGTTTCTTTTCCTTCCTTTCTTGATTACTCTCTTGTTCAACATGATTTCTGTTTTCAATATGCAGCACCCCAGTTGAGCTATTTGCATTCATTAACCTTTCAACCTGAATTTCGGATTTTGGTTTGACTTTAAAGCTTTGGTTTTATTCTTTCTTTTCTCTTTCTCTGCTAGATTCCTTCCTTCCCTTCCCCCTCCCTGCCATCTTGAACTAAAGAGAGTCAGATTTGGCTAAAAAGAGCACAAGTTTTAAAAAGTAACTCCCTGTGCAAATGAACCCCTCAGACAAACCTTCTCCTGTTTTAGTGCATTTATTTCTTGGATGTTGTCAAGCAATTCTTTGCACTGCTCTACCTTCCCTAAGGGTTTCCCCTTACAATGCTCCCATATTTTCTTTTCCTGCTGATCCTCTATTTGTCTACTGGCTGCAGAAGAATAGGCAGAATTTTATACCACTGCATTTTTCTTCAGACCAGTACAAAGTGATATTTCTAATTGTGCCTCAGTCCCAATGTTTCAATCATGTTTCCTTATCCAATAGTTGCTATCAGCTCCGTCTGTTCTTGCAGTGACTGTCTCACTTCAGTGAGAGCTGCAGGAACATAATTGTCCTTGTCATCCTGTCTGACTTTGAATGCTTCACTGGCAATAGGGAACTAAAATTGCATTTGGACTTCATGCAGATACCTAACGATCCTGCTCCTCCCAGTCATACCCCTGTTCCCATTCACACATTCAAGTGTTTTTCTTTGTGTATTGTTTTGTTCAGATGAAATCTCAATCATTGCTGTACCTGCTGTACTGAAAAAGGATTTGATGCAAATCTCAGTTCAGCAGAAGGGTCCTGACTCATGCATTTAGGAGAGATCTATCTCACCACTGACAACAGGTAACACCTACACCACTTCTGGCAACTGAGTGAGTTCAGGGCACCTCTTTGAAAGCTCCTTTTCTCTAAAAGCACCTCTTCCCATGAGCAAGTGCTGTGGGCTAACTCCAGGTGGGTACCTCCACTGAACAAATCACATCAGCCCTCTAAAATGTTCCCCAAGTGTCTGAGAGTTGTTCTTCTGTTTTATATTGTTTTCCTGTTCCCTGATGTACGAGGTCAAGTTTCTGAGACTGTGTGTTGATGACTGTGAGGACTTCTTGGGGCTGTTCCTTACAGATGGGGAAAGGAAAGAAAGGAGAAAACTGGTTATGAGAGGATAACTGTCCAGGTCTAGTTCTCAGTTTGAAAACTCCCTCCACAAACGACAAAAACCTCCAAAGAACCTTTGGAAACCTGAAGGAGGGGATGTGAAGATAAACAAGTTTTCAATCTGTAGAAATGCATTTATACTCTTTATGTTTGTCATTTCTGCACTGAAATTTCCCTCTGACTGAAACAGTCTGGCCTGGAGTGATTTCAATCCATTAAGAGAAACTTTTTCTAATTTTCCTCTGCTCACATCTCACTTTTTCTTCACTTCTAATGAATCATGTCTCTTCCAAGGGAAAAAAATAAATCTTTTTTATGCTGTCTTGTAACAATCTTCTTATCATCTTATCACCTCCTGTATGACCTTCACTGTTGGAGCCTGCAGTCATATGTCAATGGGAGATACTTGCACATGGCAGCTTGGCACTTACTCCTTGGAGAAAAATTCCAGCCAGAGCAAGTGTTAAGAGATATATGTTAAACAGAGAGAGAGAGAAAAAAAAAAAAAAAAGTGGTAACTCTGTGTTTTTTAGTAGTTTGTAAAAAAGATCTTTTCAAATAATCTTGTGTTGGTAACATGAGAGGAGATGACACCAGCTCCAGTACATCTGGATTACTGAATTAATTCCTGCTGAATGCAGGATCACAGCAAAACTGAAAACTTTTTGGTGTACAGTAACAGATAGCTTCCTTATCTGGTAAATCACCTCCACCAGAAAATGGCATGGCATAGCAAATCTGAATAACTGAGCAGTGTCCCTGTTGTTTCCTTTCAGCAGGGAAGAACATGGAAATGAGATTGCTGAAGATTCAAACGAGCATCAGAAATGCAAAATATCTCACCAAGGAGAAGTAAACCAATTTAAGATAATGATACTGGAATAAATAGCTTTTTCCTTTCTTCCTCCCATTTTTTTTCCTTTTAAATTTTTCAGGAGAAGAAACTTACTTTTAAATGTGTGCACAAATTCCTACCTAATCACACATATCTGTCACTCCAGAAAGAGCTATATGAGTAGCAGGAGGCTGAGGATGGGACTCTGGGTGACATCAGCATGATGTGGTCAGACCGTTGTGGTGCCCAGGGCCAGGACCAGGATGAGAGGAACGGAGCAGCCCTGTTGCTGCTGTTTGCACATGGAGCCATTCTGCCTCTTGGCTTCTTGGTTTTCTCTTACTCCTGGAGAAGACAGCACCTACTGCTTGAATTTCAGCAGTTCCCCAAGCTTGTTCTGGGCCTCCTGAGATCTTACTCTGAGAATATTTACTAACTAATGAAAGAAGAAGTTTTATAGAATTATAAAACTCTAGAGAACCAAGTGCAAAGAATCAAATAAAGCATATTTCAGATTTCTGTTATAGGTTGTTATAGGAGCTGTGGCCTGTTATCTACAGTTCTGAGTACTAGATATTGCAGATGAGTTACTTTAAATATTTTTTTTGCAGCTGAATTGAGTAAAATTAGCAAGCAGACCCTCCTCAATTGTTTTGGATGAAGGGTGTTTTTGTTTAGGTTTTTTTTAGAAAGAGAGAGAAACATATGCTTTTTAAACTGAAAGAAAATCTGCCTTTTTGCCTGAGGGTGTCAGCAGATATTTGAAATTCTCCTGGAAAAAAAAGAAAGAGCCTATGTGACTTTCTTAAAAACAATCTGCACTTTCTGCTGTCTTCTGAAGGAAAGAACATTTCTGCACCAGCAGGTATTTATCAACTGCTTTAAAATATTTGGCTGGGAGATCTGAAGGAATAGAAGGTTTCCTGGATCTTGTGCCACCTTGATCTGCATTTTCTGACCACCAGTGGCCCCAACTTGACTTAAAATCCCTACACCCTCACTTTACTGATAGCTTGCATATGGTTTTTGCCATCAGTGGTAATCTCCAGGAGCCCAGACTGTATGTGAAACTTTAATATTATGGATTATCTGTTTGGATGCCTTTGGTCTTGAAAACTTCTGTTCTGAAAGATGATGAGATGGCAGTGGCCAGATGTACCAGGGGCTGACCTTCCCAGGCTCACTGTGCTTGCACCATGAATTTGGAATATATCCTGTTCTTGCCATCTCTTCCTGGTGAGAACTGGCCCTGGTCACAGCTGGTGTGTGGCTGCTCCTTCATGATCAGTGTGTAACATTTATTACTTCTGTGGCTGCGGTGGGACTTCTGGCTCAGCTGTTGAAGTGCAAAGGTCAGCACATACCCTTGTTGCCTATGTGGTGGGAAAGACTGGGATTTCAAGACAGATACTCACAGATCAAAGCACAGCTGAGAGCAAAGGCTGTGGTTTCCAAAGGAGGTAGTGATGTTTGAGTAGTCAGGTATGTCCTCTTGTGCTTGGGCAGGAAACTACACAACATGCTCAACAGAGTATTTCAGTGTATGGATTGCCCATCCTGAGGCTCTTTTAAGCCTTTGCTCTTGTTTAAGGGCTCTCAGTGGAGAGCTGCTGGATGCACTCCAGGAAGAAATACCTCCCAGTGGAGATGCTTCTCCAACAATACTTGGACCTCCCCGTCCCACCAGCAGGTACTGAAACAGAGCTGTCACTCATGCAGCACTGCTATAAACAGGGAATCTGGCCTTTCTCCCAAGCCTGTTTTGCAGCACTTGGGGTTGATCCTCACCCCTCAGCTTCACACGAGAGTGAGTTTCCCTTGGAATTCCCTTGGATTTTGAACACAATCATCCCCTTGGTTCACTCATTCCTACCTGCGCACACTGACAGAAAGAAAAACAGCGACATTAATTGATGTATAGAATCATGGAATCACAGGATGTTTTGGGTTGGAAAGGACCTCAAAGAATTTTAAAGCCTGGACTTTCAACATTCCAACCCTGCTGCCATGGGCAGAGACGCATCCCACTAGACCATTGGCTCACAGCCCCTTCCAGCCTGGCCTTGAACACTTCCAGGGATGGGACATCCTGTTTCTCTGGGCAACCTGTTCCAGTGTCTCACCTTCCTCACAGTAAAGAATTTTTTCTAATATCTGACTGAAATCTCCTCTTTACTTTTGAACCCATAGTTTGTTCTATCCCCACAGTTCCTGATGAAAAGTCCTCCTTTGGCTTCCCTACAGGTCCCCTCCAGGTACTGAAAGGCTGCTATGAGATCTCTACACAACCTTCTCTTCTTCAGGCTCAACAGCCCCAACTTTCTCAGTCTGTCTTCACAGGGGAGGTGCTCCAATCCTCTTACCAACTTTGTGGCCTCCTCTGGACTTGCTCCAACAATTCCATGTCTTTTTGTGCTGAGGGCTCCAGAACTGGATGCAGCACTCAGGGTGGAGTCTCACAAGTGCAGAGTAGAGCGGGAGAATCACCTGCCTCAGCCTGCTGCCCAGATCCTTTTGTTGTAGCCCAGGGTTCATTTGGCTTTCTGGGCTGCAAGTGCCCACTGCTGGCTCAGGGTCAGTTTTTCATCAACCATCACCCCCAAGCCCTTCTCAACAGGGCTGCTCTCAACCACTTCTCTGCCCAACCTGTAGGTGTGAATATCAGTCCACGTTGTTTTCCCCACATTTATTTTACATCGTGAGTAGGACACTGTTAGTATACACTTTAGCTGAGGAGTTTTGTTGTCTTAAAGTGTTCAGTAACAAAGAGTTACATACAGGGAAACATCTCCCTTGCATTTATTTTTCACTCAGCAATCCACTGTTATCTTTCCAATCTGTTGATTCTTTCAAGACATCACCAAAGCTACTGGGAACTTCATCTGCATCCAGAAGCCATTTCAGTTAGATGTGCCTTAAGAACTTAGAAAGAAGCATGGACAAAATTGACTGCCATTCTTGTAGAAAATCCAAAATACATTGTGTGCATATACTTTGATTCACAGAAAGTAACACTGTGAGAAATTGAGCTTCCTTAGGCTCATGATAGCTTTTTTTGCCACTGCTATGCTTTCATTGGTTTTGTAATGGCAGTAGCTGTCACATTTTTCTATGAACAATTTTTCTATATGAGTATGAGTAATTTATATGATTTTAATCTGAATATTTCTGTATTCTCAACTGCACTTAATATCCTTCTTTTAAAGTAATATCCTTATTTCCTCTATCATAAAGTATGTAATTCTAACCAGAAATGGGGTATGACTTCATATAGAAATAATTTCTGCTTACATCAAGGTTCAAATTGATTTGTTGTCACAGTATACCATTTGTATACTTATTTACAGATGGCTTGCTTAAATTCACAGAATTTTTTTTGTAAGCTGTTCTTTCTCCTCTTCTTCCAGTCAAATGCATGATGAAAATGGAAATAGTGCATCAGGTATATGGTCATAGTTTATTTTTCATGCTCAGTTGCTGGGATTGCTTCCCAGAATGTAGCTCAGCTGCTTCCAGAAATAGTTCTGCAAAATCACACTCAAGCAGCAAATTCTGAAGTGAAACCTGAGAGAAACTAAACCAAATGAGACCAAAAGGAGGTTTTTACCCACCTCTGTGAATACAGCTCATACCATTTCACACAACAATCATTAATATTTTCCCCTATATTTTCATCTTTTTTATATTCAATACATATTGCTTTTATTCTTTGCTAGATATTTTAATTCACTGTGAAGAAGTTCAGCTGGATATTTAAGAGCATTACCTCTCTCCCTTCTCCCCAAAACACATTTATTTGGGGGTAGAAGGGTAAATTTCTATTCTGAATCAATATTTAGGTGTTGAGCTCCTCTCTAGAAAACTGTAAACGGAGTCTCATATCTAGAACATGAATCCCCTCAGAGAAGAAGTCCTGCACGTTATTATTCTTATGCACCTGCTGTACTGTAGCAGAGCACATTCTGGTGCCAGTCTGGGCTTTCTGATGCAGAAAAGTTGGAAGAGCAAAAATATGAAAAAACCCCTAGTTGATGGGTGGGGGTGGATGTCTTGGTCACCTTTAGCTTCTTACCAGTCATTTTCACTCTTTCCCAGCCAGCTGGCTTCCTTGAAAGAAGTGCAAGTGAGGAATACCAGTCTGGATGTACCAGTAAAAATGGAGGGACAGCCAAGGGTGTTGTATTTGTGGGGTTCCCAGACGAAGGGAGGAAATTATGAATCTCACTCTATGTTCTTAGAAAGTTAATTTATTATTTTATGATACTAGAATATAGTAAAGAATACTAAGCTAAACTATACTAAAGACTACAGAAAGGATAGAGACAGAAGGCTAGAAAGATTCTAAAGAAAAACTCGTGACTCCTTCTAGAGTCCCGAGACAGCTTGGCCATGATTGGCCAATAAGTCAAAACAATTCACATGAAACAAATGAAACAAGCACCTGTTGGTAACCACTGTCCATACACATTCCAAATCAGCAAAACACAGGAGAAGCCAATGAGATAATATCATTTTCCTTTTTCTCTGAGGCTTCTCAG
>JAYDZK010000169.1:109537729-109577553 GCA_034509185.1 Euphonia xanthogaster | reverse complement strand
CCACTTCCTTCCGCCACTTCCTTCCGCCACTTCCTTCCGCCACTTCCTTCCTTCCTTCCGCCACTTCCTTCCTTCCTTCCGCCACTTCCTTCCTTCCTTCCGCAACTTCCTTCCGCCACTTCCTTCCTCCACTTCCTTCCTTCCGCCTCTTCCTTTCTCCCTCCCTCCCTCCCTCCCTCTCTTCCTCTCCTTCTTCTCCTTCATCTCCTTCCTCTCCTTTTTCTGCCTTTCAGCCAGGCCTAACAAAGCCTCATTGGAAGAGTTCCCATCAGGGTAGAGGTGTCAGTATTTAGGGAAATGATTGTAAAGATGAGCAGTGGAAGCACAAGGACCTCACCAGCAGGGTTCATCTATTGTGAGCTCTCTCAGAGCTGTGCGTTCAGTGCAGATTAATTGCTTAGGAATTGCTGTGTAGCTGATCCTGATCCAAACTCTGCAATTTTAGAATCACCCCTGGAAATTCTTCTCCTTCCCTGACTGAGATGGGAGATCTGAGTAAGCAGATTCTGACTGAAGCATGCCAGTTAAACACTTGGATGAAATGGATCCAGGCTAGATCTGGGTTGCTGCCCAGATATTTTATGTGAAATACCATGAGGTGCTAAGATGCAAGTGTTTGGAGTTAATGCATGTGCATTAAATACAACACAAAGAGTTGTTTCAGTTGTTAAAAGAAAGGGAAAAAAAAAAACCCACAACCAAAAACAATGCCCTATTTTTCATTAAAAATCTACCAAAAGCCAGCTGAGAGTTAATGTGGTTGGGTACAGGAAAGAGGTAAAGGAGTGCTGGAATATGAAAGCTGAAGGCAAATATAAGCTGAAGGAAGTGGATTTTATTGAAAGAGAGGTGCTGCTCTATATCCTTTTCCAGTATAAATCAGCTCATCAGTTCAGGAAAGACTTTCGTACCGTTTCAGAAGATATTCAGTGATTCCAAAAAAAAAAAAAAAAGAATTAAAAAAAAAGGAAAAAAAAAAAGGTAATAAATTTTTTGTGGATTTCTCTACTGAATATTCACAGGTATTGAGGTATTGTATACTGTAAGTGCTCATCTGGAATCTACTCATCTTTGAAAGATATTGAAAAAAGAGACTCTGTAAAAACTTAACAACATCTCTTTAGGAATCTCATTTCTCTCTGCCCTTCTGTCACTCTAGCCTGCATGTGAGGCATTGTGTGAATTCACTCAGTGCCCTTTTTCCTCAATAATTCCCTGAGGAGTTTACATCATCACCTGGCCAGCAGCAGTCACCCTGTAACAGGACAAGGTGTTTATCAAATAGAGATGAACACTGATCATTATCCATTTTGCTGTCACTAAGCACTTTTATTTTCCATATGTGAAGCTAAAAATCCCCTGAACTACTAATACGACTTTGACTGTAAAAGGGGATCTTCAGTTCAATATTCGAACAAATAGATGCAGGACTCTGTGCAATGTTCAATAGCCAGCAGAGTTTTAAGTGCTGATACCTAGAGGGTGTTCAACTACCAAGGGCAGGATTCAGGTTCCTAAACAGATGGTTTGGGCCCATTTGAGGTGTCTTTGGGCTCATATGAGACCCTTTTGGGGTCCCTCCATGGCTTGCACATTTATCTCCAGGAACGCCTCAGGAACCAGTCCTGTCTCCTGTCACATCTGCTGGCTGATGTTTTAGATACCCTGGCATATCTCAGATAGCAAGAGATGCTCTTGTTTAGGGAATCAAATCCTACTCAAAGTGCCCAATTCAGAGAGCTGAATTGCTTTTCACTCACTACTAGAGCACCAACAAGCTCTGGTGGAAGCTTAGATGCCAAGTGCAGACAGCCACACGACCCTGCACATGGCTGTTGTCTAAATCCAAAGCCGACTTTCAGCTCTGTAGAATATTCCTGGCACCAAAAATGGTCTGATATGTCTTTTGGAGGCAGCTTGGGCTCCGAAATGCTGTACTGGAACTGTATATGTTGTTAATCAATGGTGTGAAGTAGATGCTTCAGGATTAATTTCCTCCCACATATTTCAGACATCTGTTTTTGCAGAGAGCCCTAAAGGGGCTTTTCCTACAGCATAGCCTGTGGACTTTTTTTTCTTTTTTCTTTTTTTTTTTTTTTTCTTTTCAGATCTCCCTGAGCAAAACTGTTCATTTTTAATGAAATTTGTGAGCCTAACTTGTAAGTGTAATGACATTAAGTTTACATCATGGTGTTACAGGATTTTTATGGAGGATGAAGTAGATTGGGATCAAGGTGGGGATATTGTGATCAGCTCTTCCTCCTATGAAGCCCACCAAGCTGAAGTAGTTACACTTAAAGAAGTCCATGGTCATAACATAAGAATTCATGAACATCTTCTGCACAGGCACATTGGTAAGGAATTTTTCTTTCCTTTTTTTGAGAGTTTTCTTCTGAAGTATTGATTTCCATTTCATATCTCAACAGGATCAATTCTGCTTCCTTGTGGTGTCTTCATTTCTTTCTCCATATACTTTTATACCTTGCTGATTCTAACATGAATTTCTGTGAATATAATCAATTCACTGCTGAATTGTTTGGGAAAACTTTCTGGTGTTTGAAGTTGAGCTGGTTCACAGAGAGAGAAAGTAATTTTTCCTCTTTTAAAGGAAAAAAGAAATGTAGGATTTTAGGCCCTTTGCACAATTTCTATCATCAAAAACCTGGAAAAGAATTAAACCCTACCCTTTTTTCAAATTTCAAAATAATAATATTTATAAAGTTTAAAATACAAAATTTTATCAATATCATGGCATGAAAACAATGTATTTATAAACTAATATCTAAATAAGCATAAAATCTGTATATATCTATTTTCTGTGTAGATTGAATGGGATCTCTATTTTTGTGGAAAAAGGGATGTAGTGTTCATATCTATTTACTTTTATTTCAGCCTGTAAAGTAAATTTATTACCATCTATTTAACAAAAGAAAAAGAATTTTATTAACAGGTCAAATTCTGAACCTTCAAACAAAGGATTTTTCTTGTGCACATCAATATTTTTTAAATTTGATCTTTATTTCAGCCAGTAGGCCCAGAAATGAGTGGAATAGATAGAAAGATCCAGAAATATCGTGTTTTAAATGGTGAATGTTTAAATGTCTGAGCCAGTAATCAAAGCCTCACTTGGAACTGAGCTCTGTTCTGCAATTATCCACAGTCTTAATCAACAGTAGCTTCCGTGGCACTGTTTTTTATGACAATTGCATTTTTCAAAAAAAATGTGCAGTTCAAAGCATAGAACATCTAGACTTTATTTCCAGTAGTTTATGCATTTTAGGCCTTTCTTTTTAGCTGATGTAGATATAATAAATAAATCATGAGGGGAAATTGAGTAATGCAGCAGTTGTTAGATACAGCTGAAAAAAAAAAAGTACTGATGGAAAAATTAACGGGTAAATACTGAGTTTCACCTTGGCAAATGTAGATGCTTGCAGGAAATGTTCACACATGAGCCAGTCACTCTCAGCTCCCTGGATCATTAAAGCAGAAAAACACATACAATACGTACTTCTTACTCGTATTTCATCTGCCCCTAAAGCGGGTATATAAAATACACAACAAATTTCACTTGAGATTTGCCTATTGCTCTCCACCATGCATAAAACCAGTCTGGATAACTAAATCACATCTGCATGTGTCTAAAATCACCTGAGATTAATCCAAGCTAGACAGCTGGATAAACCTGAGCAAAAGTCTCCTTCAGAAAGGCATTGAAAAAAGTGTTTTAAAATCGTCTTAGAAAACATACACAAGCAAGGCTCTGTAGCAAAGAGGGTTTTGGCATTGACATTAGTCTGATCCTGATGAAAATTCATGGAGATCAACTATGCAGTGTGCTGAGGAGTAACTCCAGCACACAGAGCTTGGAAAAAAATGAAGTGTGAACCTGTTCATTGCTTTGGCACCTGCACACCTCGGGGGGAAAGGTTTAGCACCTTCTTGTTCTAAAAAAGAGATATCTTGGTGAAATATAAGCACACTGTGAATATTTGATGGGCAGGTGGCCTTTCTGGTTTTGTGTCAGTGCACGCAGATTGTGCTGGGGGTGAAACACACCTGAATGTCAGTGCAGATTCTGCAGAGGAGCTGTCAGGATTCATGTCCCTCAAAGCACTGGCTAATAGGTATGATAGACACTTATCACATTTGCTTTCTTGAAACTCCCCAGGACGTCCCCATGACACAGAAGATGGCAGAAGCATCCCTTTGGCCGCGGAGGTTGGGCTCCTCACACGGAGCGTGCAGATCCAGTCGGATGTGGCTTGTGCTGGGAGGATGCTGGTGGGACACTTCACAGACTCCAGTGGGATGGAGTTTGAAGGTAGTTGAGATTCACCTGTCCTCATCAAGCACACTGGTTTTGCCCAAGAAAGAGGTGCAGCAACATGTGAATCCATTATGTGGATTCATTCACATGTGCTATGAAAGTCAGAACAAACTGATTGTCAGCAAGTATGAAACATGAGCACCACTAAAAATTCAGAAATGGATCCATAAATCCATAAATCACATGGAAGATATTTTAGGAAGGGCTGCTGTGTGCTTTGTAAGGTTTTACTGTGTGTTTGTATATATTTATTAACAAATACCCATCACAAAAATACACTGACAAAGTACCTGCTGTTATATGTCTGACTGTTGTTAATGTGGTTGTCCATACTGGTTCTTATGTAATAGAAGTTTTTATTTCACTCCATTTATCTCATTGCAGGTGCTCTTCAACTCTTAAATGTTCAATTTTTGAATTTTGGGCCTCCTCAGCTTTCTGCCATTGAGTTCAGGAATGTATCCCAGGGGTCCTCAGTGGTGTCATCCAGCATTAGTGGCAGCTGTGGAGCTGGCATTAAAGCAGTCGAAAGCAGTGGGATCTTGTTGCACGATAACGTGGTGTTCAACACCACTGGACCTGGCATTGATTTGGAAGGGAAAAATCACTCCCTCATCAGGAACCTTGTTATTCTGAGCAGGCAGCCAGCAAGTTCATTAAACTGGGTTGCTGGCATCAAGGTTAACCTGGCCACCGGTGTCTTCCTTCGTGGCAATGCTGTGGCAGGATCTGAGAGGATTGGCTTCCATGTCAGGGGCCAGGAGTGTTCACTAGCTGGAGAATATTGCAGTGGAAATGTGGCCCATTCGAGTCTCCATGGCATTCACCTGTACCACAAAGATGGATTTCAGACCTGCACTAGAATCACAGGCTTTCTATCCCATAAGAATTATGACTATGGTGTCATGCTCCACCTTGGAGGCAGCGTTATCGTGGAAAATGTGGTGCTGGTGGACAACACCGTGGGACTCCTGGCAATGGTGCACTGTGCCTACACCAAGCAATGCTACACAGGGAAAAAATCCATAGAACTTAAAAACTCCATCATTGTTGCAACAAGCTCAACTTTTGACTGCCTCAGAGACAGGATCAAGCCTCACTCAGCTGATCCAACAGCCCAGGACCGAGCCCCACGCTACCCTCTAAGAGGCCGTGTTGGCATTTTGTGGCCCACGTTTAGCACCGCTCCCAACCAAAGGCCAGAACATCCCTGGCACAAAACTGGGCATTGTCCAAAAGCCCTGGGAATCATGAAGCTGAAAGGTTGGTCTTCTGCCTCCATTGGCCAGACTGTTCTGTCACTGCTTTTCTTTACTCATTTCATTTTTTCCAATTGAGGTTTTAGCCTCCCACAGATGGACTGTTGGAGAAATCAGAGCCTCAATGAAATTGATAACACAATTCTTCTACAGCTTGATACAGTTTAATTAAGAAAAAAATATTATTTGATATTTTTCCTGAATCTTTCTGAATCTACAGTAGGATAATTGTTGCCCCTAGAAGCTGTGGCTGCCCCATCCCTGGAGGTATTCAGGGTTGGGTTGGATATGACTTGAAGCAAACTGGGATAGTGGAAGATGCCCCTGTGCATAGCAGAAGGGTGGAATGAGATGATATTTAAGGTCCCTTGCAACCCAAACCATTCTTGGATTCTATGATTCCATGATTATTATGTCTGGTGCTAATGTATAGATCCTACCTCACACATACCTTCCTTCTGTGTTACTTTTCCAATTGATTCATCTCTCTGACCCACAGTTGCCTCCACCTAAATAAAGATACCAAATATGAGAAGTGAATATCACTCTTTGGATAGAATTGTCACAGAACATAAGAACTACAACTCGCAGAAGCAGTTATGACCTTTACTGGTATATGAGATTGCACAAGAGGAATAGAAATCTGTTATGTATCCTGGATCTTTGTTTCAAATGAATTTTTTCAGTCCCCAGAGCAACATTTGAATGTAGAAGAATCCTGATAGCTGGTTGCAAAGGTGGTATCTAAATACCTCACTATTTTCATGTTTTAATTCCTCACTGCTACTTACTTTTGCAAGAAAATTCATTATTCCCTTTTCACTGAAGAACAAGAGAGAGAGAAAGACAAATAGGCTTGTGCAGAATCTCACAAAAAATTCATGGCACAGTACGGATTTTGGAGCTGCATAAAAGTCGAGTGCCAGAGCTGAGTATGCGTCATCACACCATTTTTGTTTTATATTAATCTCTGGCAAATAGAAAAATCATCCAAGGCAGGTTGTTATTTAACTGGTTCCTACTTATTCAAATGAAAATGCATTACATACTATTGCTTTCAGTTACTATTTCTTTGATTTCATTTCCTATGGCATGACTTGGTTTGTATCAACTCTGGATATAACTTAGCTACAGAGTATTCTAAAGCCACATGAAGATTTATGAACAATGCTATTAGTTTGATTTAAAAATAATTTGCACAGATATATATGGGGTGCATGTTAATGTGGTAAGCATCACATGAAAAAAACCAACTTTTTTATCTCTAGTTATGACACTATATTTTAAACATTTTTTCTTGTTTGGTCTTCTCTTAATCCCTGGCAGGAGTCACCTTTACTGGTTTTACACAGAGCTGCTATAGTGAAGACAGGGATATTTGTATCATGTCAAATGCTGATCATTTAGGCATCATGCCTCTCATCACAGCACAGACATCAAGGATGTTACATGTCAGTGAGAAGGACAAGTTCTACTTTCATCCAACAAGGTAAAATGTTTCATTCTGAACTATCTTTTTTGCAAAAAAAAACCCCTAACACCTACAGCTTTGGAACTATCCTCCCCTCATATCTGCTTTTGTTCTGCTCCTGTCTGACGAAAATGAGCAAGCTCCGACCTCAAACAAACATGCACAGGAAAACTCAAATACAGGGGGAAAAAAAAGAAATGGAAAAACACCACCAAATTTAGTTTAGGACAATCGTTTACAATTTGAGTTTTGAATTCCATCAAGGTGCATCTCTGGATGAATCCTGTTGGATTTCTTCTTTACCTGACATTTGTGTAGCAAAACAAGCCTCACGTATCCCATTTCCTAAACCCCCATCCTGAGCATCTCTGACTTCTCAGCCTCAGGCTTCAGAAAATGTCAGGACCTCCAGGAAAAAAACCCTGAGACAGGGAATGTCCTTTTGGTCGGGGAAGCGTGGCTTGATTTGTGCCTGCGAGATCACATCAGAAATGTTGATCAGTACCAGGCAGGCTGTGAGATGTCAAATGATTGCCAGAACTGCTCCTGCCCAGGGAGAATATCATCTGTGAGTGTTGAGGTGGGAGGGGAGAACTTCATCTATAAACTTAAGTCACTGCTGGTTGCAATGGTTTAGGCATACCACATCCAATGGAAACCACATGCCTATTTATTTATTGCAGTCACTGAACATGATGCAGAGGCTATGTCAGGAAAGCCTTGAAGTAGCAAAAAAAAAAAAAATTCCAGCATGGACTCCACTTGCCAGTCAAAAATAATTGGAGGTGTCCCGCACTGCTATGTTTAGAGCCCCTCCAGCCTTCTGCCAGAATTTCTTATTTTATTCTATATTTTTGCTTTTTGCTCTGGGCGTTAGTTTGCGTGTAGATTTCTGAGCCCTGTCCAGCTTGTCAGCTCCCATTATGTTTCACTCTTGTATTCATCCCACAATATTCTGCTGGTAGTGAGCTGCTGAATACCCAGTCTACTGCAAGAGCTGATGGTTTTCAAATGTGAGGAATGCACGTGGATTATTGAGTGCTTCCTTGGGAGGCTGCTGAGCCTCTGAGGGTGGCTCCATCTCCCAGTGCTCCTCATGCAATATCTGCATGCATTTATTTAATCCACCTTTGCAGCTGCTGAGCTTGATCCAGGATGTGGCTGCATTGTTCTGCTTCAGCATCCTGAAGGGATGTCTTGATGGATTTGTCCTGTCAAAGAGAAGATGAGCATTGCCTTGGAGCAAAAAAGGAAATAGAAACATCAGAGAATATAGCAAATCCATGAAGAACTTTGCTAGTCCTACTGGTAGACCTAACCAGCAGAAATGTTGGATGTGCTGAGAGATGGTCAAGAACTGAACTGTCAGGATCAGAGGAGTCTTTGTTCTCTGCCTCTTTTGAGCTTGGTTGACTGGAGGAATTGGCCCTTTTGTTCCTCTGTACCTCTTTGCCCCATTCAAGGTACCAGCAATCGGCTTTTCTCAGCCTGAGACCAAAAAAAAATCTGCATTTTATTCAAGGTTAAATGTGTAGCAATCTGAAAATATATCCATGGACTTTGCTGGAGTGCAAGTCTTTTCATTGTATTGAATTCTGCCATGGGTGTGAGATGCTCAGTTCACCAGTTCCTTTAAGCTGTGTTGAACCTTTAGTCAATCTGCAACTGAAAGCAATTCAGCTCACTACATGTTAGTGTTCCAAAAATTAAGCATGTTATTTAAACACACTGACCTCCTTCTATAGTCGATATAGAGCCTTGTATAGGAAATTATTCGTTTCAACTCTTATATTTGTCTCAGTGAGATGAGTTTCTCTCAACACCCCTGTTCTGTCACAGGTACCTTCCTCTCTGGCAGCCAGTAGTTAATGCCTTAGATAGAAATTTACAGGCTTTTCTGGCTGTTCCAAGCCACTAATAATAATGTTACCTTTCCTACTTACCAGTCTACAGACCTCTAAAGACACCATGCTCCCTGAAAAGAGATGCAAAGGCTCCAGGAAAGCCCTTTTCAAGGATTTGGATGGAGGTGTCCTGCATCTGGAGCCACCTGTCTCTGTTTTCCCCAAGTCAGAGTTTGAATGGACACAGTTCTACTCAGAAGCTGGTAAGTGCCTGTGCTGGAGGGAGTGTTTGCAAAGTCATGCAGAAACTTGAGCCATGAGATGTGACTTTCACTGAGATCTGCAGCTCAGGCTGAGGTCATGGTAGTTCCAGTCTGTGTGATTCCTTTCCAGGCAGGATGTAGTGAATTGTGCTGTAGAAGTCTGGGATAACCCAGTGTGCAGCTTTGTGCCCACCAGTGCCACTCTGCCTACTTGCAGTATCATTTCACCCCACAACCTTAGCCTCTCTAGGGTCTGACTCACTAGACTGGGTGGTAGAAAGAAATTTTTCCCTTTGAGTGTGCTGAGACCCTGGCACAGGTTTCACAGAGAAGCTGTGGCTGTCGCTTGATCCCTGGAATTGTCTAAGGCCAGGCTGGACAGGGCCTGGAGCAGCCTGGGATAGTGGAAGGTGTCTCTGCCCATGGCAGAGGGTGAAATGAGATGATCTTTGAGGTCTCTTCCAACCCAAACCATTCCATGATTGGTGATTCTACCTGCCTCTTGCAAAGTCCTCTGAGAGAATTGAGGGGCACATGCCATAAAAACACCACAAAACTGCAAAATAATACCAATAATTGACCCCGCAAGGATTTTCATCTGCATCCCACTGAGGAGATAATCAAGTTGAAAACCCACTCCAGAAGTTTGACGACCCCTCTCTGTTTAAAAAAGGCCCATTCTGCTCAGTAACCACTTTCTGAAGGCTCCCACAGCAAGGCTCCATTCTCATCCTGATTAAAACTCAGCTCTCTGATTCCAAATAAACTCTTTAATTACAATTAGCATTCCCTGTGCCTGCTGCTGATGGTGGCCTTTTTGCTGTAGAGATGCATCGTTTGTAACTCTGCTGGTAGGAAAGACTGATGGGAGGGACTGTAATTAATCCTGTTTTCCTTCACACTCTGAAACTTATTAAACACAAGAAGAACTTTAATCTTTAAACAAAATGTGTAAGGCTTTTCCTCTAAGGATCCCGCCCTGGCTGGCTGCTTACAGAGTTGATTTATGTGTTGTCTAGATGCAAACACTGATTTTTATTGTACCTTTTCCACCCTAATTATGAATCACATCCAAGCACTAATGCTCTGGTACTTTTACCACTTAGCACCTGCATATTAATGAATAAATTTGCATACAAAACCTGGGTTTTATTCAGATTCCCACCATTTTTAGCACATCCTCGCACACAGTCATAGGTATGAGAGGAATCCCCACCATCTAAAGTGCACTGAGGGTACAACCTTCACTCCATAGGGTTTATCTCCTTGTGAAATGGAGGTAACAGCATATGATAAATGTTGCCTGCCTCTGAAGCTATGACAAAATTGCTGTGGTTTTTTTTTTTGGTGCCCAAATCTGAATGGGTTTTTTTCTTTCCCCTTCCCTTCACAAATGTGTGTTAAATTCTTCTGCATTTCTCATTCTGACCTATGGTTCCTTTTTTTCTTGAGCTTGACATTTGAAAAGGCACAACTTGATGATAAGGTGAATTTGTGGTCGTCTTCTTCCCTTCTCTCCTTCTCTTTCTGGAAAGTTGTAGCACTGAGTATTTTTCACAGTGCAGTGCAGACTCCCAGGATAGACAAATTGGAGGAAAAGCTCAGCTTTCCTGCTCCCGCTCATCTCCTGCCAGCAGGACCTGAGCAATTATCATTCACCCTGTGCTGGTCATTGATGAGGCCAAACCTCGAGTCCCATGTTCAGTTTTGAGCTCCCCACTTCAAGAAAAAGACATTGAGGGGCTGGAGCGTGTCCACAGAAGGGAAAGGAGCTGGGGAAGGATCTGGAATGTAAGTCCCATGAGGAGCAGCTGTGGGAGCTCAGGTTCCTTAATCTGGAGAAAAGAAGGCTCAAGGGGACTCTCTACAACTCCCTGAAAAGAAGGATTGTCCTCTTCTCACAGAAAATTAGTGATAGGTCAGGGGGAAATACCCTCGAGTTGCAACAGAGAAAGTTCAGGTTGGATATTATGAAAAATTTATTTCCAGAAAGGGTGGTCATCCATTCAAACAGGCTTCCCAGGACAGGAGTGAGGCCACCATCCCTGGAATCATTAAAAAGAAATGATGAAAGGAAGAAGAAAGAAAACCAAGATGTGGCCCTTTGTGATATGGTTTGGTGGGCATGGTGGCATTCATTCATTCATTCATCACGGGCTTGATGACCTCGAAGGTCTTTTCCAGCCTTAATGATTCTGTAGGGACAGATCCCCCTTTGGCATGACAATGCTTCAAGGTCTGTGAAGATGGTGTTGCTGTCACAGAATTACACAATCACAGAATGGCTTGGAAGGGGCACTGGAACGGGATTATCTTTCCTATCCCTTCCAACCCAAACCAGTCTGTGATTGTATGATTCTATGATAAACATAAATATTTATGTTCACATCAAGCTTCCAGTTTGGCCAATTAGATTGCAATTACTGTCCCTCAGCCATTTTCAGATACTCTGATTACTCTGTGGGGAGCAAACCAAAACACTCAGTAGACTTCAGTGACAAAAAAGCCATGGAAATATTTTATCAGAATAAGGAATATCACAGAGAAGAGATTGTGAGAGCCATAAGTGAGGCACAAAGGATCATTCAGAATTATATTGATGTTCCTGGATTCACATGATGTCTTTTATTGAAGATGTAATTGATATAGAATTTTTGAAATTTATTATTTCTATACCCACTTTTTTCCCCCTTTGTTTTCCCAAACTTTTACCCACTGAGTTTGCTCTTTGTTCATAGACCAAGCTTTTTATTGTGACTCTCTGAAGAAGCAGAATTGTTCACTTCAAAATGAAATTTTAGTTTTCTGGATAAACAGCAGAAATTTAGGAAAAAAGAACTAAACAGGAGGGAACAGATCCAAGATTTTTTTGCTATTATTATTTCTACTGCAAGAAAAAAGGAGTAACAACACAAGTGGGTTTGAGTCCAACAAAGCATAATTACTTTTTAATGTGAGAGTCCTTTTTAGTCTTTTTTTTTTTGTCTTTTAAATATAATGCTGCAAAAGTTTAAAATTAAATGTTTTCCAACACCCTCCTCCCTAAATAATTTATGAGGAACTTTCAAAGTACCATTTTTTGAATTATCCAAAACAATTTAATGAGTTTAACATGAATTTGTAATTATTTAAATCTCTTTGAGCTGCCATTTTTGGATGACAAAATGTTTTTCTCCTAAAACTCATGTCTAGAGCAAGCCTCTTGCAAAAGAGCTTGGGGCCAGGCCTGGAGCACTAAATGGTTCCATGATAGAGGAAATACCAGAATCATAAGCAGTACAGCAGAGTTAGCTATAAACAGGAGTGTCTTGTTGGGGAATTAAGGATAAGTGAACAGTTTGTGTATTCAACTGATTCCTATGTCCACGTTAAAACCCCAACTCCATGAAGGGCAGCTGATTCAACCATCCTTGTGTAGTTAAAGGATCAGCCAGTTGCTGGCTTTGGGCAGTGTTCATAGGACTCTGTTATCAAAGTTCCTAAATCTGTAATCTGGGATGACTCCCAGAGCCATCGAAGTTCATTGTCTTCCCTTGGTGGGAATGTAGCTGAGGACCTGAAACTGGTAGAACATCCAGCTGTCTCCACTTCTGTTGTCTCCGGTATTGTCATAGAACTTTGGAATGGTTTGGGTTGTAAAGGACCTCAACGGTCTGTCTCTTGTCATGGGCAGGGACAGCTTCCACTAGAGTTTACTAATGTCCCCTCCACTGAGCAAAGAGAGATTGACTCATTACATGGGTAATACACAGAAACTGAGCGATGAAACCAAGGCTTTCAAGTTTTAGTCTTGAGCCTGCAGACTTATGTTTTCTTCCTGCTGACAGATACATTGTAGGCATAATTTAAGGCAATTTGGACTGAAAAATCATAAAATCATAAAGCAGATCAGGTTGGAAGTGAACTCAAAAGCTCATCTGGTCCACCCTTCTGTGGGAAAGGAACATTATCTGTCACCCTGTCCAACTGCATTTTGAAAACCTCAAAATGAGGATGTGATGGAAACTGCACCATGTCCCTGGGGAGGTTGTTCCAATAAACCATAGAATCACAGAATGGTTTGGCTTGGAAGGGACATTAAAGATCACCTTGTTCCATCCCCCTGCCATGGGCATGGGCACCTTCCACCATCCCAGCTTGCTCCAAGCCCTGTCCAACCTGGCCACAGATGGGATAACTACAAAACCCAGTGATTGCTCTCGCTGTGAAAAAAACTTATTTTTTATATTGAGATGAGACCTTTCCTGGTGCAAGTGGTACCTGTAGCCCATTGTCATCCCCATGTGTCTCCTTGTGAAGAAAGAGCCTCATCCTCCACGTAGCTTCCCTATAAGTACTGGAATATTGTGATAGGATTCTCTCCCGAGACTTGTTTTCTCCAGGGAGAATGTACTTAATCCTTCAGCCTTTCCCCATAGGAGAGGTTCCCCAGCCTTTTCACCAACTTTGTGTCCTTTCTTCAGTTCTTTCTAATTCTGATTAGGAAGACAGGGGGTTGATGAAGCCCTGGGATGTCTGATGTATATTCATGCAACCTTTTCTTTATTTTGTAAACATGTGCTCCTTGCATTTTGTGTGAAAATTTGAATTTATTTTCTCCTTTACAATGTGACAACTCCTTGTAACTTCTTTGGATACAGTAGAAGAATCAGTGAAATTTAGGTCTGTAATGCCTCTGTGGGATGGGCATTTATTTTGACACTAGTTTTCCAGGAAGAGGAGAGAATTTGTGACTTGCCCAAGGTCAGTCATTGAGTTAAAAATTTTCTTTCCAGAACCCTGACAGCCAAACTCTGAATATAAACATGCCAACCTGTTAAAGCAGGTGGAATTTTATGGTTGCAAGGACTAGAATATGCCCAAAGTTCATTTTGCATAGCACTTTTTACTAAAAAATATTCCTGGACTATATTTTGGGACATCACTGAATATTTAAATTCCGGCTACAGTTATAAAGAAACAAACAATAAATTGCAGTTGTGTTTTGTTTTCTTTTTTTTTTTCCAATTATTCTTAAAAAAAAACAGGGAATTTTTTTATTGACTCAGCTTTAGTGTTAATCTGTTGGTGAGAGGATCAGTGTGTTGTGGACAACTAAACTTTTTATCTGACCAGCAAATCATTGCGATTATATTTTCCTGTGTCATTTTCAATCTGGACAAATCTAAAGCTGTGAAATTGCTCAGTAGTCTTGCTTACTGTCTAGAGGTAATCATTTTCTAAGCCATAAAGAGGAAAGTGTTTAATATGTAAATGCTGTTCTGAAGCAAGTTATGGAGACATTCAACACTCAATTTTATAAAAAAACTATTGTCAAAAACTCTTTGAATTGTAACATTGAACTTAAAAGTCATAAATGAATATACAGAAGTTTGCTAAGTTCATTAGAAATATGATAAAATGTCAGATGTAGGTAAAAAACAAAAGCTTGGGTTATGGGTTAAAGATTTTTATACAACTTTCTTCTGGTACTTTTAATTATTGAAAAAAAATCTCAAATAATAGTTGGGAAAGTGTAGAATTTTGAGACACAGGCTGGCAGTATAAGTTAGGGCTAAAGCTGGGTGAAAATGTTGCACCATAAATATTTAATATTCCAAGGAATATGATTAGCCACACTAACTATGCATAATCATAATCAGTAATTAAAGATGTCTGAGAAGGAAATGCAAGTTTGCTAGATCTGCAAGGAATGAAACAATGCAATATCAGCATTGTTTTCCTCTGGAGCTTTTTTGCTGTTGCTGTTCACAAATAGAAATTTGCTTTTTCTGCAATAAATGGCCCATGCAAAATGGGTTGGAAGTGGCAATGGAGGACATTAAAAGAGCTCTTACCAAGCTATTCTTTCATAAAAACCAAACCTAATATGATCAGAAAATGCTTGTAATCCTTAATTTTCCTGAAAAAACATCTCTGGTAAAGATTTCAGCAGACTTTAATTAAGTTGAGACCAAAGCAGAGAATAAAGTTGGGAGGATTTTCGTAATGCTCATGGAAGAACAAAGTTTAAAGTAATCCAAAGGGAAATTAAGTTATTTTTATATCTTTGATGTCTATGTGGTGGCTCATTGGGGTGAGATAGTGGAACACACTGAATTAAAGAATCATCTCTGCCAACTTCAGTACAGTAGAGTGAGGGGCAATTCTGTGGGTGGAGAATCCACCAGCTGGGAAAAAGCAAGGAATGGCTTTAAACTGACAGAGGGCTGGTTTAAATTAGAGGAATGGAAGAAATTCTTCTCTGTGAAGGTGCTGAGGCCCTGGCACAGGTTACCCAGAGAAGATCTGGATTTCCCATCCCTGGAAGTGTCCAAGGCCAGGTTGGACAGGGCTTGGAGCAACCTGGGATAGTGGAAGGTATCCCTGCCCATGGCAGGGGGTGGAACAAGATGAACTTCTTGGTGTCTTCCAGCACAAGCCAGTCTGTGATTTTGTGATCTGGATGCCACCATGAGACTTCCTTAGGGGACAGCTCTGCAAAGGAAAACCACTCCTCTACACAATTTCTTATGGTAAATCAGAGAGGAACTGGACACAGTTGGGGATGTAGCATCAAGGTCAGCAGTGGGGCTGAGGTGGCCATGCCACATGTCCATTTTGAAATACTCTAAATTGCTTTCTCTCACAGTCACCTGCATTTCAGACTCTAATAAAAGGCTATTTTCCTTTTTCAGGGTTGCTTTTTCCTTAATTCTGAATCCAGGATGTGTGGGATGAATGGCATTGCTCATTTTCCATGTGATCAGCATAAAGCAATGTATATACACACACAGATTATATATCTGTATATGTATAATTGTATAAGCCTACCAAACCCTATTTCCTTGTTGCCATCAAACAAGGGTATCAAATTCTTTTCTCCTGGTGAAGCCAAAAAAACCTTAGGCAAGCCCAACCATTTTGCACATTTATTGCTGTAAATGTAGTTCAGCTTTTTGTGCCACCCTTTCTGCTTCTTTTCTAAATTCCTCAGGTCCTTTCAAACAGCCATGCACTGATGTTCAGCTGCATAAAATGTAAAATATGTATACATATCTATTAGGAATGATTATCCAAATGAATTTTGGAAAAACTGATTATGAAGTCAGGTCCCTGACAATTGGAGATAACCTTGCCCCTTAGGATAGCAATCCTTTTTGAAGATGTGCCAACAAATAGTTTGTGCCTAGTCTTGCTATCAGAAATTCTTGGCTTCTCCTTTTAGCCTTAATCCCTGAGGATAAAAGAGCAGGTTTTAATTTTCCAAACTCAACTCCTGTATTTAAGGAGCTATTTAAAAAAATGCCACCATTTTTTAGAGTTTGTGAGATCTTGGAGAACCTGTTTGCTTCCCTGGGGGCTCAGTACCCCCAAAACACCACATCACCTTTATTTAGGATTCTAGTCATGAATTTGAAACCCACCTCTCTCCCTTTCTGTGTATAAACGTTGTCTGCAATACAAGCAAAAGTTGTTTTTTTTATCATTGACATGATGGGGCTTCTGTTTCAATGTAGTGTTTCTTAAACTGTGATTCATAAAGCATTGGTGGTCCATGAAACCTGAATAACTGATGGACTCGCCACTGATGGATTTATTTAGGAACCTGACAGTTAAAGGTCAAAAGAATTATTAGGCATGTGGAAAACAGGCAATATGAGGAATGGCTGGAAAAGCTGGGTGGCTTGATCTTGAGAAAAAGTGGAAGAGAGGTTTGGGAACAGGCTTCAAAAACATGAGGCTGCTGGGAATTGGAGAGAAATAAATTGCTCGCAAAGTCTGTGGAACCTGAAATAATGGTCTGAAGTATCATCAGGATAATTTTATGTGTTGGAGGGAAATGTTGGAATAAAGACAGAGAAACATGGGCATAACTTTCCTGAGTGAGTTGCAGGGTCCTCATCAGTGGTAACATACTTAGATAATCAGATACAGATGATCTTTCCCTGAGCAGGTGGAGGATGGGTCAAATAACTTCAAATACCCTTTTCAGCACCTATTTTAAAAATTTTGAAAGGATATTTGTGGCCTGCAGGAATCTTTGAGGTCTGACAGTGATATATGGGTCCAAAGGCCAGAGTCTTGTAGAGGTTTGGCAATTAGGACTCTCTAAATGCTTCTGATGAAGACAAAGAGTGACCACTGGTGAGGAAAGGGATTGTCTCTCAACCCATGTGCTTGGTCCTGGTCATTCAGTCTGCCTGTTCTTGTGGAATGCCAGTGAGACTGAAATTCTGTGTAATATGCAAATGTAGAGATGAGTCCCATAGAAAATGGTGTCCAGGGTGTGAATGGAGCTTACAGCACCAGGGAACCAAAGCTGGCACAGGTTACCAGAGAAGCTGTGGCTGCCCCATCCCTGGAAAAGATCAAGGCCAGGCTGGATAAGGCTGGGAGCAGCCTGGGATAGGGAAAGGCGTCCCTGCCCATGGCAGGTGATTGGAACAAGCTGACCTTGAAAGTCCCTTCCAACACAAACAATTCTATGAATCTATTCCTTTTCTGGGATCTCTCCTCCAAGCTCAGACATCCTTCATATCCTCCCAAGGAACTGTTTCATTCTTATTTATCATTCCTGCTTTGGTGATGCCCACAAATCTGAGTCAGTCATTGGGTTTTATTCCTACAATATGCCACCCAGAAATTTCCAGCATCTTCTGGAAGAATCACAGAATACTTTGGGTTGGAATGGACCTTAGAGACCATCCAGTTCCACCCACCTGCCATGGGCAGGGATACCTTCCACTATCCCAGGTTACTCCAAGCCCCATCCAATGTGGCCTTGGACACTTCCAGGGATGGGGCAGCCACAGCTTCTCAGGGCAATCTGTGCCAGAGCCTCTCTACTCTCACAAGCAAGAATTTCTTCCTAATATCCAATCTAAACTTACTATATTTCAATTTGAATCTATTCCCCCTTGTCTTGTCAATCCATGCTCTTGTAATTATTCTTTTTCTGTCTTTCTTGTTGACTCACTACAAGTACTGGAAGGCCACAATTAGATCATCCCAAAACCTTCTGTTCTCCAGGCTGAACAATCCCAATTCCCTCAGCCTTTCCTCATAGCAGAAGTGCTCTATCACTCTGCTCATCCTGGAGCCTCCTCTGGACTTGCTCCAACACCTCCATGTCCTTCCTGTGCTGGAAAGCCAGGGCTGGAAGCAACTCTGCAGGTGAGGTCTCACCTGAGTGGGGCAGAGTCACTTCCCTTGATCTGCTGCCCATGCTGCTGCTGCTGCAGAAGCTGCTGATATTAAAAGTCAAGCCAGAATGTGTCAGGAGAAACGGAGGAAGTGGAGAAGGGAGAGTGAGTTGCTCCAGTGAGGCAGTGATGGAAGCAAGGACAGCATCTACATGGAACACCCTCTCCAGGCTTGCTGGCTGCTGCCTTTAAGGAGGAAGATGATTGTGTTTATGCAATTGAAAGAAAAAAAAAAGAAATGTGTATTTCATCTTGCAAGCATAGCTATATTATTTCCTTTAGATCTTAGAGACATATTTATAATCCAACCAAACTGCTGAGTGGGAGCTTGCAGAGGTTTACAGGGGAAGCACCGCATTTTGCAACAATTAATTTTGCAGAGGAAGCAGCCTGTTTAAAGATGCCTGTGGCAGTCACTAAAATATGTGTTGTTTTTCAAGACCACCAGACACACAGTTGGCTAGGTTGGCTAATAAACAAAACAACAATGCAAAAAAAAAAAAAAAACAAAAAAAAAAAAACCCAACCTCAGGGGGTTTGCAGGAAGAAAGGATGAGAAATAAAATGAATAATGCTTACCTGCTAGGGGTGTGTGAAGACTATAATTGTTTAGCCCCCAGCAGATCCCTGCAAGGGTTAAAAATGACAAAGATATTAGTTGGTGACTGCTAAGATTGTTGGTTTGAAGCTTTGGGCAAAACACAGACTGTTATTTACCGGACTTGGTCGATTTACTTCTTAATGCAATAATGACCTGTGAAATGAAACGTGAGCTAGACAATTGTTCCTCATTGTTTCCAGTAAAACATCCTTTCATACCCCATTAAACCACCATTAATTCAATTTGAAAGAGAAGCAGGCACAAACACCAAGGGATAGCTCTCTTTTCCTCTTTTCCTCTCTTTGTGGGACTGATCAAGGCCTGTGGATGGAAAAGCAGCTTTCTCACCCATTTTAGAGGGTGTTGGGCAGCCTTTGGGGGACACATTTTTGAATGAACACTGCAGAGATCTACTGGATTGGCACTCAGTGGATCACTCACTCCTCAACTCACTCCTGAGTTTTGCGGAAAGTATCAGGAAATCTGGCTAACAGTCAATTTATTGGTGTTTATACATCATGTTTCTGTCTCTTTTTTTTGAAGTTGGGTTTCTTCAAGCATGAGATTTATGTAACCATGCATTGTATGTGCAGATATATCTGTGTGTTGTTTCCCTCCCAGTCCTTTTAAACACATTTTCAATTTTAAACAAAAGTAATAGAGTGATAAGTCCTCAGGGTAATAGATTCCTACAGGTTTAAAAAAGTTTGGGTCTGTGAAGAAACACTCTGAGTGAATGCTTCTGTCCCCCAAAGTGGGTTATTCATTTGGAGTCCTTTGGCTATGAAGAAATGTTCTCTGAAGTGAAACTCCAGGTTTGTATCAAAACTAAGGAAAAACCTTTTACACACTGGTTCAAAGCTGGGAATCCAGCCACAGCCCTCTAGTACCGTACTGGTTCCACTTGGTGTGGAAGTGGTTTCTTTACCTCCTGATCCTTCTCTGCTGTGTCATTGAAAGATGTGTTGATGTGGCACTCAGGGACATGGCTTAGAGGGATTTTGTGGTGTCACATTTACAGTTGCTCTTGACCCCAGAGGTCTTTTCCAAAGCCTAACCTCCACAGCCTTCCCAACCAGTAACCAAATTGTCTTGCTGCTGTTTGGCCTAACCTGAAACCTAGACCAAGGCATTTAATCAGTTCTTTGGCAGGTGTTGTCCACTTGCAAGGAAGTTGCCATGGATCAGTGGCTTTGATCCAAGAGTACCACTGATTTCATGCAATCACAGTTTGACAGCCTATACTGTAACATTCCATCATATTACTTGCTCTTTCTTTTTACTTGCTTCTACTTTTATGTCTTGTTCTATACTCTACACTTTAATGTTATTTGCTACACTAGATGCCTTTCTTTTTCCCTGATAGATTTATGCCTGAGGAAAGATTTTGTCTGAAAGTTTGCTCAGAAATGGTTCAGCTGCAATGAACAAAATGACACTTTCTTTTGGTGTGTGTTAAAAACAAATCCCTAAACTTTAGAACCTATGGCCCTGCAGAAGAGGTTGAGGGTTATCAGGGAAACAACTCTGTGGTCAATGAATTATTTTCTATTTACCTTTCTATTAGTCCTTGTAAAAAACTGTGTCCAAAACTATTTTTGAAAATAAATTGCTTAGATTCATTATTTTCTCATGTTCTTTGAAAGATCTAAGCCTTCTCTATTGCTTGTGAAAATTTCAGTTCCTGCTCTGTTGCATTGTTTGAAGAACAGACATCAAATGCTCTCCTGAGTATTTGGAGCCTCAAATCCCACATTCTAGTTCTCTTACATTGCATCTGCTGATTAACAAAAGAATTCTGGGCTCTTGGTGACCCTGGTTGCTGCCCAAGGCTGTGTCCCCAGGAGGCAAACATGTGTTGTGTCCTGACTTTACAGACTGGGTTGGGCAGGAGCCAAGGGATTACACAGAGTCCTCTGGGATGGAATGGAGAAGAGACCTCAAAGTTTTACTAGCAGCAAGTATGGCATACACTGGGAAAAAGCTGGCTGAGTGTTAGTTCACCAGCCTTATTATTAAAGCACCTAGCACAGTTTAGCTTGTGTAGGATTGAGATTTTTGTGTGTGTGGCTATGTGCGACTCAGTGATTATTTATAAGATCAAGTTACACTTGCAAAAAAAACCCCAAAACCCAAAAAACAAAAAAAAACCCCTATTTTGTGGAAGGTTTTAATTACAGTTCTGAAAAGTGATGGAGAATGAGAAGTGCAAGATCTCTTGTGAATATGAAGAGCAATAACCTGGGAAAATAGGTATCTTTTTTCCTTTCCCTGTAATTCTTCCTATGTAGCCCTGCTCTGATTCAGAGCGAATCAAGATAGCCTGTTTGTGTGTATGCAAACATTTGTGTTTATACACACACAGGCACTGCCCTCACAACTGTTCTTGGGAGCATTTCATCATTTTTTCCTCTTATCTTCCAAATATTAGCATTTAATGAAATACACATTTCCTTCATTTATCTTGAACCTACTCCAAGGCCAGCAAATACCAGAACCTCAACTGTTATGACAGGATAGATTCTTTATTGGTTTGTTTTCTTTTCATTCTTTCTGTTTTCACTGTGATTTTTAAATCTTTTTTTTTTAAAGATTATAGACCCTTATGTTCCAGCTCTAGGAACCTGGCTTCCAACTGAGGTACACAAATATGTCCAAAAAAATGTCCCTGAGACCCATCCAATGCAGACAGCTGTGCAGCAAACAGGAAATTGAGGAAGTCAGGTTCATCAGAAACACAGGATTTCCTTCGTGGATGTTTCACATAAAGCATCTTTAATTTTTCCATGCTGGATCAGTGCTGTAAAGGAGCTGCAAGAAAAGCAAGGGAATTTTCTCCCTGTTCTTTGATGTCAAGGATGTAAAAGTACGACTGAAAGACAGGTTCTTGTGGTGGCCATTACTCCTCGGCCGTGTTGGCATGGCCTTTTCCAAGAAAACTCCCGCTTGTCCATGTGTGTTCTGAGCTGGCAGGACAGGAGGCAGCTCTGCACCAGGAGCTGTGTCACTGTCACTGACACTGACACACAAGAGCAGCCCTGCTAAAGATGTCTGGGCAACTGAATTTTGAGGAGAGGTCCCAGATAGTGAATGGAACCATAGAAGGGTTTGGGTTGGAAAGGACTTTTAAGATCAGCTCTTTCCACCTCCTGCCATGGGCAGGGACACCTTCCACTATCCCAGGTTGTTCCAAGCCCTGTCCAGCCTGGCCGTGGACACTTCCAGGGATTGGGCAGCCACAGCTTCTCTGGGCAACCTGTGCCAGGGCCTCAGCACCCTCACTGTAAGGAAGTCACTTGATTACCCTGTGAAATCAGGATAATTCCTATTTTTCCTTCCACTCATTAGTTTGAAACGACTCCTGACATTTCAGTGTCAGGAACCACAGAAATGTTTATGTGGCATCTGTTATGGTGTGATTCCAAATTAGCATGAGTCCCCTATGAACCACTGGGAAAAATTACAAACTGTTAATTATCAGTGTTCCTGTGGCATTACTAAGTCAGGCAAGCGCTTAGATGTCGCCTGTGTGACCTTAGCTTGCCTTGCTCTCCTCTTTGTGCTTTTAAATTTTGACAGTCTTTGTCTGCTTTGACCGTTTTCATGATCACACTAAGAAGCCAACAATTTTGACTCATTTGGCCCAAAATGTAATTGCTCTGGGGATGGCTCAGGGCTGTGTGCTACCACATGTTTGTATATTGGAGAAGGCTGTGGGGAGACCTTATTTTGGCCTTTCAGCACTTAAAGGGAGCTTTTAAGACAAATGTGGGCAGATAATTTTAGCAGGTCCTGCTGCAACAGGACAAGGGTTGATGGCTTTAAATTAGAAGGTGGTCAACTTAGATTAGATATAAGGGAGAAGTTTTTAAATGAGGGTGGTGAAACACTGGCAACAGGTTGTCCGGAGAGGTGGTGGATGCTTCAATCCTGGAAACATTCAAGGCCAGGCTGGACAAGGCTCTAGTGTAGGTGGTCTCTGGGTGATGTTCTTTAGCCATGGAGGTGGTGAGGCCCTGGCACAGGTTGCCCAGAGAAGCTGTGGCTGCCCCTGGATCCCTGGAAGTGTTCAAGGCCAGGCTGGGTGGGAATTGGAGTAACCTGGAATAGTGGAAGGTGTCCCTGGCCATGGAAGGGGGTGGAATGGGATGATCTTCAATGTCCCCTCTAATCCCAAGCATTCCAGGGTTCTAGGATTCTGTGACACGCACACCAAAAATCAGCAGGAAGTGCACAACCTTCCATCCCAGTTTCAACCATAGTGATCTCAGGACAACAACTAAATAGAACATTTTATCTTAATGAAGTTAAAGTGTTGAAAGCTCGGGCCAAGAGGTTGCTACACGCAAAAGCTGCATTTCACAAAATAATTACTGAGACAAAACATGCAAAATCTTCATTTATAAAGCATAGCTTTGATATAGATGTCATCACTTTACCCAAGTTCAAAGCACATGTGGTTGACACTATGTGCACCATTGGGTTCTCAGGATATGTAGCATGAGTATAATGCTTAGTTAAAATAATTAATTGAAAAGAACATATTCATTTCTGAGGGAATTTTTGGAGAAACAGCTCAGTGCTTTGGAAAAAAGAGAAGTTATTAACTGACATTGTGTGTAAGAAACTGCAAAATAAATATTTTCATCTGGAGTAGTTATGTTGAATACTCAGTTTTAGATCATGCCAAGAACATGTTTATTAACTTAACCTGAAAAAATGTATATTCATTTCAATATAAAAAAATATAAATATGTTACAATAAATATAAATATATTTATGAATTTATGTGATTATAAAAGCATTCCACATTCTCCAGTTGCTGGGATAAGAGACACACAACCAGTGAGAGCTACCACAGCATCATAAGGTGCTTTTGAAGAACTTTTCAATTAAAAGGTGTAGGGTTTTTTTCTTTTTTTTTTCTCTCTTGTAGGCATGCTTAATTAACAACAGCACCTCATCTTGTCTTAGAAAATAAGTTGTCAAGACAAGGTAACCTTGCCACTTCAATTTGTCCCACAATAGAAGTCATGGAACTGTGCAATATATTGGATTGGACTTCTATGTCTTTGCTTTTTTTTTTTTTTTTTTTTCCTTTGTCTTTCCCCTTCTTTTTTTTTTTTTTTTTCAAATCTGGGTAATTACCCAATAATTCTAGTTTCAAAAGGCCCTATTTTCTCATTCTTGGATAAGGCAACTTGAATTAAAACTTTGGCATAGATCTTTCTTAAGAGACCAATATAGAATTTAACTTCTCTGTTTGACAAGTTAATTGGCCAAGGTTTAAAACCATCAGTTATGCAATAAAATGGTATGTAATTAATTAAAGGGAGCTGATTATTTTCAGTCGGGCTCTGTTCCTGAAACATCCTCCTACTCACTAATAAACTTTGCTCCTGTGGTGGTTTTTCTGAAATTAATAAGCACATTGCAAAACCAGGGTAAGCCTTTCTTATTGTCTGTTTCCCATGCTCACCAGGATGCAACAGTTACTGGACTGAAAATGAAGTCACATCCCTATAGGGTCCATATTGCAAGAACAATATTTTATTCTCCTCTGCGGGATTTACAGAATCACAGAATCCTTTAGGTTGGAAAAGTCCTCTGAGGTCATCAAGTCCAGCCAGCGCTGCCAAGTCCACCACTAAATCATGTCCCAAACACTGAACACTTTCAAGGATGATGGTTCCACCACTCCCTGGATGGCCTGTTCCAATGCCTAACCACTTTCTCAGTGCAGACATTATTCCCCAGACAGATTACAGAATTAGCTCATTAAAAACACCAAGTAGGTTCCAGGTTGCACCAAAATATAAATATGAAAGAAATAGGAGAAACAGCTCTATTGGATAAATAGTTGGAGTGAATACTTAGCAAAAATTTCCCTAATAGCTGTGAGAGTCCTTGGCTCTTCTTGGACCTCTTGATCCAATTCATGATAGATTAAATTTTCTGTCCATATCTCACTCTGAGGATTGACAGCTCACATTGGAGCAGGGCTGGGCTGTGCCTGGTCTCTGTGCCTTAGGAGAGATACACAACTGCTTTCTTTTCTGGAGAGGGAGCTGTGAGATAAAGTCACAGCAGGATGTGTCAGGAATGAAGTTAGGCTGACCTGTCCTTGCTGTGGGGTGGAGGAATAGGCTGTTCCACTTGTTGAGGACTTTTCCAGTTCTTGGATTAATAATCTGGATTAAAAGGGGCCTTACAGATCACCAAGTTCCAACACCTGCCATTGACAAGGACACCTTCCACTATCCCAGGCTGCTCCAAGCCCTGTCCAACCTGGCCTTGGTCACTTCCAGAGATGGGGCAACCACAGCTTCTCTGGCCAACCTGTGCCAGGATCTCACCAGCCTCTAAATAATTTCTTCCTAATATCTAATCTAAATCTGCTCTTTTTCATCTTAGAGCCATTTCCCCTGGTCCTATCTCTGTATGCTCTTGTAAAAAGTATTTCTCCTAATCCCCTTTTTGATACTGGAAGGCTGTCATTAGGTTTCCCTGAAAGTTATTACAAGTTATTAGAGCTGTAAGTAGAATCAGTTGAAATAATTTTTTCATTGCAGGAAAATGATATGACCTCCCCCTTACTCTTAGAAACTACTGAGTAAGACATCTAAATCAGCTTTAGAGAAACTATTCTGCTCAGCTTCAAGTGGTTGCTTTGGATCCTTGTGCATGGAGGGAAATCTGCTTCCTCCTTTCCCTCTCCAAACCCCAAGGGTACCAACTTCCTCAATTTGCATCTGAAGGAAGAAGGAAACCCAGAGGAAGACAGTGACCACACATAACAAAAAACATCCCTTGCTCTTGGAAAGGCTAAGTCTCTCTGGAAAAAGCTCTGACTCCGTGTATGCCTGAAGAGCACTCCAAAGAAAAGAGCCCCAAACCAGTCAGAGATGAAATACAAGAGCAGGGCTGCCTACAGCAGCAGGAAGATTCCTGCCTGCAGGCAGGAATCCTACAGAACTCCAGGAATGGCTTAAAAAAATCAGATTCAAGTTTTATTGTGTTTTTAGTGTAATGTTGGAGGCACAGGCTGCTTTGGGAAAAATAATCAGCATTTATAGACTGACTTCTTTTCTCATACCCTCTGTTTTCCAAAGAAGCCATTAATTCAGGTTAGTTTGACCTGAAGGTAAAAGAAATTCCTTTACTATTGGTTTATGTATCCTGTCTCACCCACTTGTTTAGCCATTCAAACCTCCAGTGGCAAAGTGTCCCAGAATTTGTGTGACTGACAACTTCTGGGCATGAGGTGGTCCTTAGGAATTCTGATTGATAGCAAGTACCTCCATGTATTATTGCAGACTGAACAAGTCACTTGTGTTCTCTAACATTTTCCAGTTTTGGATATATTCTGTGTCTTTTTTATGGTTCTCTGTAAAGTGAGTGTGGGTCCCTATTCAGTAGAAATCAGTATAGAAGTTTGTTAATTTTTACTGATTTTGTGTAGATGTTGTTTTCAAAGAAGCCCTTTGTAACCAATAACTCTTCACTGCAACCCTGGAAGGCTCACAGGTTATGGGATGGTGATTTAGGCAAGAGGGTGGGTGGGAAAAAGTCAATAATAATACCAATAAAAAAGCCATATTTCTGATCAAAGCAGCAAGTGCTTGAGTAAAGATTATATTAAAAAGAGAAAAATGTAGAGGTCTTGTTAAAACCTTTGGGTTAGTGTCCAGTTATGTGGATTTTCCCTCTAGTGCTTATTCTGGCATTCATTAAACCCTGATAAGTTACATAGAAACACTTGAAAGAATGATTAGAAATGCTATGTGTGAATAATAGAATTGCTTAAAGGGAAATGGAAATTCTTAAAGGGAAATGCATACTGACATGGAAAGTGAACTTGTGCAATTTTCTCATTGTTAAGGGTTATTATCTTATTCTTCTTATTTTGAGGGTGTTGAATTTGTATCCTTTTATGTTCACAGTTTGGGAGCTGCTTAAGGAAATTATATTGATGCAGTGGGATTCAGATGTGCTGAAGTCTTTTCAAAAAGCAAAGCGTCTTTTTCAGGTGTCTTTCTTTGAGAGGCTGAGGCTTTAGTTTGGAGACAAAAGGAATAAAAAGAGAAAAATTCGAAACCAACACAGAGCTTTGCTCTCCATCTTCCTGTGGTCTCGGGGTGAAAGTCCTCCTAATTCAGTTTCAGATGACTTTTCACAGTTGTTCCTTGGTAAATAGGTTCAACAGAGTCCATCTTTGCATGGAAATGACATCTTTCCAACAAGAATGACAAGAGAACCCTTCATGTTGCAGGAAATGATGCAGTCAGCACCTTCAGGAGGCTTTTTTCTTGAATAAAGCTTTATTTCTACTTTACTTGGTGTTGCTATTTAACCAACCAAAGTGCAATGGCAAGCACTGGAGGTTAAACCAAAATTAACTTGTTGCTATGAGAACATGTTCTATTCCTTTGCTCTGCTCTTCTGTTACAAAAATAATATATCAGCACTGTGGCAGAGGGGAGCAGAGCTGATCCTGTGGTTGAATTAGGAAGTCAAGCTATAAAAGCCCTAATCTAAACTGTGGGATAATGAGATGTGAGAGGATTTTCTGAGGTCCACTGCTGATCATATCATGTTTGTTTAGTAAGATGGGAGTGTTTTCACTGAGATAAAAGCTTAGATTTCTTCAAGAGCAGTTTCAAAACCAACCTTCAATACTTTAAGCCACAGTGATTTAATGGGAAAAGGAAAAGCATTTTTTAAGCCATTCTGAGGTTTTGTGCTCTGCATGAGCTATATGTGGGTATAACATTGACATGCCTTTCCTTGCCAGTGTTATCCAACAGAATTTGAGAAGTATTTTTCCCTTGTATTTTCTTTTTCAACAGTGCAGTCAAAAAAATCTCAAAGTCAGAGGACAAAACCTGCACCTCTGATCTTAATGTCTGTGTTGACACAACTCTCAAAGGAGGTTCTGTAGAGAAACTCAGGATGCAGTGAGCTCCCAGATCCATCAACCTTTCAGTCCACAGAGACCACCCAGGTAGATGATGGTAGAGTAGAAATACCTGAGGTCACCCACTTGACAACAGGTCCACGGGTCCTTCATGGTCTGCAAAGATTTCAAGCAAACTGAGGTTCAGAGAATCATATGTGCTCTGAAAACTAGTTTTGCCTTGTTTCTAGGACCTTAATTCCTGGCTTGTTGCTGCTGTGGGCTGTGGGTCAGGTCTTGCACTGTGCCAAGGAGAAGGCGTAGATGTATTCTAATATGACACATGGGGTTGCAGCAGCTTGCTTTTCCAAAGAGACATTCAGAGTAAACTCAAAAGATTAATCTTGTCTGCCTGAAATAATCTCTCTCTTCCCTAAAATTGTTGTCTTAAACCCATAAATTTCCTGTGCAATATGTTGATTTCTCTCAGGCTCAGACACTTATGTCAAAACACACAAATTTATAAACTGGATAAAAAGCCAGACCTAGGAGAAAGCATTGCATGGGCCCTATATCCCATGGTGATGGGGATGTTCTCCGAATTGGTTTTGTAAGAGTCCATCATAATCTTGCTGGTGAAAATGTAGTACTGCAAAACCATGGCCTTCTGAGGATGGCACAAGGCATTGGGGTTGGAATTTCTGGTGAGATGTGGAAGAGAGAGGCTCACTTCTTTCTGAGTGAAAGTGGGGATGTTTAGATTAGATATTAGGACAAAATTCTTCTCTGAGAGGGAGATGAGGCCCTGGGAGGTTGCCCAGAGAAGCTGTGTCTGTCCCTGGATCCCTGGAAGTGTCCAAGGCCGGGTTGGCTGGGGCTTGGAGCAGCCTGGGATAGTGGAAGGTGTCCCTGCCCATGGCAGGGGATTGGAACAAAATCTTCTTTAAGGTCCCTCCCCACCCAAACTGGGCTGTGACTCCATGATTTTGCTGTTATCACTTCCCCCCCAACCGCTGGGATAATTCAGTATCAAATTTTAGGTAGATTGGGCTATTTTAGCAATGCATTGAGCTGATTGGTTAAAACTGCACAAAGCTCCTTCTGTTGCAAACACATTTATGGAAAAATTGAGCAGTATTGAACAATTATATTCTGCATTTTTGTAAAACCAATACCCCTCTTAGTTTTTCTGTGAAAAAATATTTTAACCTTAACCTTAAATGCACACCTTAAATGTGTATTTTAACTGAATGTACACATGGCATGTTATGTGTTTGTAATACCTGAAATAAAATGTGCATATATATATATTAGATTGCAAGATAATAATAGTACATGCATAACAGGATTCTGCTCCCTTTGGTGTACAGATCATGGAATAGTGGAGCTGTCTCTTCCTTTCTTCCTGCTGCCACAATCCTTTTGGTCACCGTCACCCACCTACAATCCAGTGATCTAAAAAACAAGGACTGGCAGTGACAAAGCATCAGAGGGAAGCTAAAATCCGTGTGGCATGTGACATAGAGAAAAGGTCACATTGCCCTGCATCAGCCTTCTCTTAAGTCAAGTTAATGAGTGGTTCTTTTTTTTTTTAATTCAACTGGATGGGCCTCCAGGCAAAGTGCTATTTGTAATGGCACCGTGCTCTGGAGTCACCCAGCCTGGTGCTGGCAGTGCCCCTGCATGTCCCCACATCTTCAAGCCAGGAGGCATCAGCTCAACACTCCACTCACTTTTCAGGGGGTGTGTATTGCTCCCAAGTCACCTGACAAAGGATAAAAATGAGCCTGATCCAGGTGACTTGCCACTGAAAATCCAAACACTGGCATGAGTACTATGGACAGGAGATGCAAAGAAACTCTCAAATGAGAAGCCACAATAATTTAAGCCTTCTCTATTGTGAATGTGCAAAGGATTCCGGTTCACAAAAGAAAAAGAATCACCTCAAAACAGGAAGGGAGATTGAAACAAAGAGGCAAAATACATTCCTGGTCCTTGCTGAGGGCAGGTGTCTGACTGAGCAGCAATGTCTGCCTCATTCCTCATCTTTGCCACCACCTTGGCAGGGAGGTGGTTCATGATATGGTGTACTGGGCACAGTGGTGTTTGGTTAAAGGTTGGACTTGATGATCCTAGAGGCCTTTTCCAACCTGACCAGTTCTGATTCTATGATTCTAGGAGTCTGTGATGTGTTTGTGTCCTTTTCCCTGAGTGCTGTGCACAGGTGTTGTTGGCTGAGGTGGTGTCCATGACTCTGGACCTACTTGGGTTCCTTCTGAGGACCCTGCCCTCACGTTCCTGTTATCTTACTCTGTGTGGGTACATTTACACACAGCCTCAGCCTGTGCTTCTGACTCATCCCAGCACTGATGGAGTCTGCTGTGGGTCAGCCCTGTGTGTCTCTGAATGTTTCTTTGCACACTGTATCGTATGGTTAAATGTACAGCAGGAGGTTTAACTGAGATTCACAGAGCTCATCCAAGGCAAGGGCACACAACAAAGTTGTCTCCAAAAACCACTTGTGGTAGAGTTCTGGTGGTGTAGACACTCCTCACCTATTCCCACTCTTTCTCTTGAATTTGCTCAGTGTGTCTGTAAGAGGATTTAGACAGCTTTTTTTGTGGTTGTGACACATTTTTTAGGGACACATTTTTCATCCACTGTTTGCGGGAGTATCTGGATTAGAAATATGCCCATGTGTGGTGAGCTGATTTGGCGGCACCACCAAACATCAGACTATTTCCCACATTCAGTTGTGGCCAGAACCTCACTGAACTCATAGATTAGGACTGGCTGTTGAAGACCAGAGTTCAGTCCAGCTGCATCGACCTACAGAGGCACAAGCTGAGTAGAGACAGGAAACCATTCCCATTTGCTCCTGGGGTGACCCCAGTCTTCCCAAGCCCATCCTCCTTGTATTAATTAAGGTTGCAATGGGTAGGTGGGTTTCTCCTCAGCTGTTGACAATCTATTGCCTATTTCCAGCAGGGAAATAACAGCCAGGAGGTGACTAAGTTGTCCCTTCATTCTCTTCCTCTCAAGTTCAAAGCCTGCCCTTGCAATAAACAGAAGGGACACACCAACGACTTGGTTTCCTGCCCCATGAAAGTGATTTTAATAATAACTATAAACGTTTGGGTTTTTTTCCTTTTAAATATTTTTCTAGTACAAGAGAATGTCAGTGTTCTAGTGGAAGGTGTCCCTGCCCATAGCAGGGGGCTGGAGCTAGACAATATTTAAAGCTCCCTTCAACCCAAACCATTGTGTGACTCTGAACTTATGAAGAGTGATGATGTTCAGCAACCTTCAACAATGCCAAAAGAAGGCCAAATATTTCACACAACATCTGCTTGATCTTTTCCTAAGGGTGTGAACTCTTCTCTCAAACAGGCCCAGAAATAATCTGGGCTGTAGATTTCTCTGTCCATTTTCTTAGGCTTGGGATACCTGACCTGGGATACACCTGCCTGGTGTGGTCTCTGCCCTCTGTTGAATTTTGCAGGTGAAATTGTGGACACAGGAGCATTCTCCAGGAGCAGAAGTTCAGATGGACAGGGGTGATGTCCATGTTAGGATAAATAAAATGAAACAGAGGTGCAATTCACTGCCCTGCAAATATGTTTACCACAGCTCCTTGCATGCTTTAGTCCTAGCCAAATAATACTCTCCTAAATAATTCTTGTGTTCTTGGGTGCAGTTTGGGAGTTTGTGTGTGCCAAGGAGCATTCCCAGCTGCTCTGGTGGATGAATCCATCCTGTTTTTGAAGCTGAGCTGGTTTAGAAGATGAATGCAACCAGATCATGTCAGCTGGCCTTGGTGTCTGAGAATACTCCTGGGCACATTTAATTTACTGGTGAAGATGTAGCCAGAATGTCTCTTCAGGACCATCCATTACTTAAATATCTGTGTTGAAGCTGATTTTTTTTTTTTTTGTTTTTGCACTAGTCTGATTGTATCCCACTGCCTCTGGTTTTAAAGATCTTATTTTTCCCTTTTGGCTGCTGTAACTAATCTGGGACATGATCTGCTGTCTTCTTAAATATGTGTGTGGGTTTACTCAGTCTTCAAAAATGCTCAGGTTCAAAGAGCTGCTGTTTCTTTTTCATTTTCCAATTCTGAGATGATTAAGCAACTTTGACTATAGTGAATTAAAAGCCATCCTTTCTCTTGTGCAGTTTATGTGTTAGGTTTTTTTGAACAGTTTTTGTTCGTTTTTGCAATTTTAGGGCATCTCATCTGTATTTAGATAGTCAGCAAAGTCATTGCTGACTCTGAGTATGGAGAGTTGGTAAAGAAAAATCTGATGGTGGCAATGTCATTTTCAGCTATATTAATGCCTCCCATGCTTGAGGCTTGAAATTGAACATATCCTCATCCCTGGAAGGGCTCAAGGTCAGGTTGGATGGGGTTTTGAACAGCCTGGTCTAGTCAAAGGTATCCCTGCTCATTGCCAACTCTTAGTGTGGCCATTTATATAACCCTTAAAATCCCTTTTCCTCCATATTGGTTGGATTCAAACTGGGATGATCACAAATCACATTAAGCCTCAGACAGTTCCTAGACACAGTTTTGGTCAGTGCTAGCTGACCTAGACAAAAAAAAAAACATGACAAAAATTGCTCTAAGAATTTTAAATATTTGTGATTGAGTACTAGGTCTAAGGCATAAACCTTCATAAGTATGGACATAGCTTCAATGTACCTCATTTAAAGACTAATGAAAAACATCTGTGGCCCACTGAGTCGCAGAAGGTGGAAAATGCATGATTCTAGCTTTTTACACTTTTCATCATGGACAGAATGTTTAACATGCCATCCGTACCCCAATCCTAGACAAAGAAAAGTCTCTGTGGCAGTTCAGATGTTTATTCTGGGTTTTTTCTGTCTGCTATGAAAGAAATTCAGCCCACCAAGATCTCAGACATTGCTCCTGGCTTCCATATCCATAGCTGAGCTCTGAGGTGTTCTGACCCTCCTCAGTCCACACTGGCATCACTAATGTTGAGAGTTATTCCCCCTTCTAGGGAGAAGTTTGGACTCTGTGAGTAGAAGGACTGAGAGGTTACTGTTCCCCTCAAATCCTCCTTATTGATCTCTCAAATATGGAATAAAAGCAAGACCATTGGCAAAATAAACCCTGAGGAAGCAAAGGATTGGAATGAGTGATGCCTTCCAGTTCTTTAAGTGATTTCTGCTGCTTAGAGCAGGGAGGAGAAAAATTTGGATAGTACAGGAGATGCTTGGGCAGCCTTCAAATTGCCAATTTTCATTAGTTCTGCTTGCTCAAATTGTATGTAAGGGTAGAACCAGAACTATCCTGGTTCACAACATATTCTATGCAGAGACTTCTTGCATAAAATGTCTTTATTCTTCTCTTAAATGTTTTTTCCATTTCTTATTAAGTTGACAGAGTTGAGATCTCAGTTTTAGTGGTTGTTCCCAAAGTTACTGTGTAAGATTTGGTATTACCTGAGAAAATATTAACTACCTGGGCTTGAATTATATGAAGAATCTGATTATTAAACTGGACTGTAGGTGTCAGGTCCTTGGAAACCCTTATTTCCAGCCGGAGGAGGAGGTGAATTGCCATGCTGGAATTAGAGGCTGGATCTGACGTAAATCTTTGTAGGGTTCAGCTTCTAAAAGATAAATCAACCTTTCTCTTTCTGCTCTCTTCCTTCCTCTAAGCCATCTGAAGAGGATCTCACTGACAGATTTTTGGAGGATAGCAAAGGGGAGTCCTACCTCCACAGACCCCCAGCCACAGCACCATCCAGGCAGATAATCTTAACCCATTCTCGCTCCAGACTGGCACTGTCAGTTTGCACAAACCATCAGGATGATCTCTAAACAGTCATGGAAGCACTGCTTTGGTGAAACACGGGGTATTGCTCTCCCCTGATCATCCTGTTTGCTCCTGGGGTGGCTGGAAGTGCCTGGAGGTGAGACATGGATGTGGTGCCTCTGAGATGTCGCGTGGGCTGTGATGGCACAGACCTGATCAACGTCCACATGTCCCTCAGATGCCTGCTGGATACTCCTGCAAAGGTCAGGCATCTGTAGAGCTCTCCCAGAAGGTTTTTAATGGAGTGAGCTGCTAGCTTTTATCCTTCCTCATAATTTCATGAGGCAGAACTCCCCCCCTCCCCCAGGCAAGCAGCCAGCCTGCCACCAGCTATTCCTTTTAAAATTATGATGAAGCTTGAAATAAACCACAGCCACGGACTGAACCCTCTAACCCTCAGTCCAAAGGTATTAAGGCTGCTGGTTGATAGAGACAGTATCTAGTTCTTGGAAATGTTTTGCTTCTAGCACCCCTGGATGATTAGGAAGAGAGGACTTGGTGAAAAAGATAATGATTCTGTATTTGCTGTGGAAATGACAAGTGCAATTAGAATTGCCAACTGAGTTGTGATCAAAATTCTGATTAATTACTTACTGCTATTTCACAGAGAAGAAATTAGTGCGTATCTAATTGGCGTTACTGAAATGTATTCTGTGCCTTACTTGCATAAATTAAATGTAAAGAACAAATCTACTGCGTGTCCATGAGAGGGAGAGAAAGAGATGGAGCAAAAGTGAGCGTGTGATACTGGGCAAGATCCTCAGGTGATGCAAATCAGGGCTGCTCTGGTGAAATCCCTGGATGGTGAGGCTCAGACCCAGGATGCTAAAAGAGGCACTTTGATTTGGATGTTTACTAGGGGTCTGTAAAGTAAGAAAAGAAGAGGTCAGGCTGGAGGATCACAGCAGCCTTTCTTCCAGTCTTATCAAATCTCACTTTATCAAAACCAGTCACAGCAGTATGAAATCCTATTTTCAGCTTGTGATACCACGGCACCAACCCCCACCATACCATCAGAGACTCACTACCGTATGATTTTTGTTTGCTTATTTATTTCAATTTCAGCTCTGCACATGCTCCAGGCACATAGACAATGATGGCAATTACACATTGTACAAAGCACATCAATAATTTTAGTATGAAAGAGAAGGAAAAGGCAGAGATTCGAGTGCTTTAATCGGCAGGACCACATTATGTCAATGAAGCAGGGACACGGAGGACTGATTAGATAAATTCTCCCTTGCAGTTCCAGCACCCGGCACTGTAGTGCCCACCATGTTCTGAAAATTAAATGCATGCATTAAAAATGTATCTGCATTTATTTTCCCTCTGGTGTCTTTTTTTGGTTTTTCTAACAAACACAATCTTGTGGAAAAGAAAAAAAATAACAACCCTAGATGGGAGCTTTGGCAGTGTATTTGCTATTTCTTTCTTTAAGGAAGTTAACTTGGTATCTTGATGGAGAAGGTTGTGTCTGTGGGGATGAGATGAGCTTCCTCCTCCTCCCTGCTCCCCTCAATTAACTTTTATTCTTCAAGGTGAAACAGGAGAAAGGTTACAGAAGTGGGGAAGCAAAGAGACCCTGTGGTTTTGCTAATCTGTGCAATTGTTAATTTGAAATAAGTTATTTTCCTAAACAAAGGTCTAACTTCTTGCATACTGTAAGTGTAGCTGCACTGAATTTAAAGGGTCATTTCGATAACCCCCAAAACTCTGATGAAATCCAGCAGCCCTATTAATTACCTTGCAGCATCTTGCCATTATCCTTGTCTTCCCTTGCCTTTGGCCTATCCTCATTACAGTGACATGGAAATATATGTCCAAACCACAAAATATTCTTTTTTTTTTTCTATAATTTCCCATTCTTTCCATAATGACCTGGTGTCCTGCCTCTTAAACAAATATTTCACTTCCCCCCACTTGAGTCTGAAAGGGCACAGCCATCACCAGCCAGCTGTAATGTCCTTTCTTTTCCTGCCTTCCTTTCTCTCTCTCTCTTATCTCTGTGATCTTCTCCTCCCTGCTCCCTCCCCCCAGACAGCTTTATTAAATTCAGACCTCTACTTCTGAGGCCTCTCTGTCTGAGCTCCTGCTCCCTGTGAGACATGGAGAGTGAAATGAAAAAAAAAAAAGTCAAGATTCCCTTATATTCCTCTTCTCTTCAATGTCCTTGGCAGCACAGGGATGCTTCCCACAGCACATCCTTCTGGCTGGATGTTCAGGTTACTGTCTGTAGTGTTGCCAGAATTATTTACCATTTTGGGACCCCTGGGGAAACACACCATGAAAGAAAATGTGAATCCATTTTTGACAACTGACAACATGTGCTTGACATAAAGTACCACCCTTTTGGGAAGGATTTGAGTTGCAAAGGGGAATGAAATGTAAAAAGAATTTCTGTAGCTTTCATGGAGAGTGGTTGTAGCCCAGATTGTCTTGATAAGGCAATACAGGTTTGGAAATGGCTTGCACCAGTTTTCTACCTGCTGGAAAACTGGCATTTTTAGTATGAAAGAGAAGGAGCCTTGGTACTTAGCTCTGAATACTTTGTGTACTCTGACTGTGGAATGAGCCTTTCCATCCTAGTAGGATACAAACACAACCTACAAGTCTTCAGCCTGCTGTCCCCTGTGACTGCCACATGAGGCTTGTGAAAACTGAGCAAATCCTGCTAGATGGGCTCTTTGAAGGCTCTCCAAAGCATCTTGACTCTTCATGGCATTGAAAGACACTCCCTGATGGCCCAAACCAGCAGAAATTATTGTGGAGACTCCTGCTGACAGCTTTTCAACTGCACTTTTGAACTGGTGTGTCAAGAAAATTGTGTTCTGATATTTTTGGTGCCATGGAATAAACAAGTAAAAATCATACTTGGGCTTGTCTGATGAGTGTGTCTGGCAATGCAGGTGTTATACCAAAAAAAAAAAAAACCAGACCAAAATTGTCCATGCTGACAATTCTCTTCATAAAAGTTAGATAATGTAAACTATTATACATGAAGGGCATCCTTTAAATTCCAGCAGGGTGCCTGAGCTAAGAAGAGAGAATGCTGAATTGTTCTGTCTATCTAACACAGTATCAATGGCTTTGGGTTTTTTTGTTTTGTTTTTTTTTTTCCTGGTGCTAAAACACTAAAAACTCTCAAAGAAGCAAATTTGCCTAATGCACATCTCTGGTTTTCTGTGCACAGATAATATTTTCTCACCTCACAGCCTTGATGAGGTTTTGAAGAAATTGAATATTTTTATACTTAGCCCCATAATGACAGCAATGATAAATAAACACATAGTGCCCCAACACCAAGAGTCTCAAAAATGTTATTGACTGTCATAGTTTAGGGCTTGAGCATAGGGTAAGTGCCCTCAATAACATTTATTTTCTATTTTCCACAATGATCTGGAGGATTGCCTGGTGTAGGAATGCATCTCTGTAATTTTATTGTCAGATAGGGTCAAGACATCAGCTGTTTTACATTGGCCTCATGCTGTCATCAGCTAGACCACCTGAGGAAGTGGCCTGCTGGGAATGTGTTGTAACCATCCAAACAGGGACATCCAAACCTCTGCAAGCTCAGCCACCAGAAATTACAGGGAAAAGCAGAGAACAAATGGGCTTCGGTTTCACTTCCTTCTAACGCCATGCAATGGGCTGTTACTTCTCTTTTCTGCTTCCCATTGTAGCTGGGGATGTTTTCAGACTAAACAAGTCCCTGAAACCTGAAACTTGGCCATCACTTATGGAAGTACCCTGTGCAGCATGGTTAATAAATAAAAAGTTAAGAAAAATATAAAGACAACCTTTCCACTATTAGCAAAAGACTCTTCAAAGCTACTCTTTTGCTCTGGGCTTTTACAATAATAAGCTGAAAAAATACATTTGAGAGCAGACTCCTTTATAGCCACTTCATATTTCATTTTGCCTCTCGCTTGTCTATTTATTTTCACGTCTTTCCTGATTACTTCTCAATTGTAGAAAGACAACATTAGGCACAATGAGTTTTAAATATACTCCCTGGCCAAAATAACTCCAAGGGCTGTCTGAAATTTCAAACAGCTTGCTAGTAAGTCTAGAATAAAATATAAAGGAAGTGATCCTTACTACTTAGAGCAGGGCAATCAGGACTGGTGGGTGATTTCAGTGCTCCACCAATACACTTATTATTTTTCTCCATGGGCATCACCCCACACAACCAGGATCAGTGTTACTCTGTCCATTTACCTTTATAAGAACTTGAAGAACACTGTCTGGTAAAGTATAAGAGATATTCCGGCTCCAAATGTACTCCTTTCCTGTTGGAGCTGTCCAGAAGGCTTGGAATGGGACAAGGAATGGAACCTGGACTACCTAAAATAAACCCACATGAGTATAAAAACTATTTGCAAAATCAACCCTCAAAGCTTCTTCAAACCAGGTGGAAAGCATCTGAAGTTCTCAATGAACATGTCATTGGGTCACAGATCTTCTCCAAGTAATTTTCAACCCTGGCAGCTCCTCTGGACATATTCTAACCTGGGAGTTTTGTCCTACGAAACCTAAATGCCTAAAATGTAGATATGCCATAATTTGTGATAAAGCCCACAGAAGTCTGATGTAACTTTGTAGTTAGTCTTGCTCTGAGTAGAAATTTGAAATATATGACATCTGGAAATTTCTTCTGACCTATTTTTTTTTCTCCCAAGATTCATTGTAGGCATGGTATTTTAAGACTATGCTGACAGACACATTTGATTTTTTGGAAGCGGTGTTTGAAACCAGTGTGCTTCTGTTCCTGCATCCATGTTGGTTCCAGAGGTTAGAAATAATTTTTTAGGGTCTTGTTCTATTTGCTCAACTCTTTTTGGATAAGTTCTCTAGTTGCGGGCATTCCAAGGTATTTTGCTGAGGGTCCCCTCTGTTTCCTGTGTTGGGTGCACTGTTCAGGAGTAGACAGAGGCTTGGTTTTCAGGGTGACTGCACCTTGCACATGTGAGAGTACCTGGATGCCATGGCTTGGTCATCAGAGCTACAAAAGCCAAGTGCAGAGTTTGGTCTTTTTTAGGATGTCCCTCAAAAATTTGTAACTTGTTTATATCCCAGGGGTAGGGGAGTTTCTTTCTAATTTCTAGGTTGATGATAGTGACTTCATTTCTCTACTTTCTCTCTTTCCTCTCGTTCAAAACTGGAGAAGATGGTTACTTGGAAATGTGTACAGAGCTGTCATTTCCCTCTTATTTCAGAACATGAACATGGATTGGCCTGGCTGTTCCACAAGACTCATTAGCAGCATCATTAGTGCTTGGGCTCATTTTACCCAATGGCACTGGCACTTAGTTCTATGGTTTAATGGCAAGGTGGTGATTGACCAAAGGTTGGACTTGATGATCTTGGAGATCTTTTCCAAACTTAATGATTTGGTGATTCTCTGATTCTAAAGACAGGAATGCAGTTCAAAATATGTGTCTAGGTCCCACACATAGCCAGCAGAGACAGATACCTCCAGAAGTGATACAATCCATCCAAAGAAAAGCAGGAATGAATGACCCTCTAAAAGTCTCTCCTCTCCCCCTTTCTAATGATTATTGTCTAGATGAACAGCTTAGACCAGACAATTAGCTTAGACTAGATGCTTAACATTTAGGCAGCTAGAATTAATGTGATGAATCCTTTCTATGTGCTCAGATAATGACTGTAGCCTTTGTGTCTCAAATTTTAGCTCTGCAATATGTTTTCATAGGTGTTCAGATTCTGCACAGTGCTCTCAGATTAATTTCGACTCCCAAGGCTTAAAATACTTGCCTCCTATTACTGTTCATTGTCATAAATATGTCATGGCATAATATAGCTGTCTGTACCCATAATGAAATCCTTCTGCTTTAAGATTCAAGTCCACAGCCCATACAGGACTAATATTGCTGAAAATCACCCTAATAATGTCACAGGGACTCTCGTGCTTGTGAACCTTTCTGTAATGACCACAGGCTCTTGGACTGAACCTTCAGCCAAGGCAGGTGCAAGTAAGATTTTAACATATTTTTATAACTTAGATGGGGAAAGAAAGAAAAGAAAGAAAGAAAAGAAAGAAGGAAAGAAAGAAAGAAAGAAAGAAAGAAAGAAAGAAAGAAAGAAAGAAAGAAAGAAAGAAAGAAAGAAA
>JAYDZK010000169.1:109517735-109537629 GCA_034509185.1 Euphonia xanthogaster | reverse complement strand
AAAGAAAGAAAGAAAGAAAGAAAGAAAGAAAGAAAGAAAGAAAGAAAGAAAGAAAGAAAGAAAGAAAGAAAGAAGCACTCCAAAGTGATATTTGTAATTACAATGTTCCCAAAAGAAATTAATATAACCTGCTAAAAAAATCCCTTGCTTGTATTAGTTCTCCCAGGTGCCCAATCAATTGGTTTCAAGCTCTTGCTACTTATATTTTTTTTTTTACGAGAAAGATGATCTTCTAATTTCCTGGTTAAAATACTAATACTTTTATTTTATTATCTCTGTATTGGATATGGCAAACCAGCCTTCCTTCCTAACAATTGTTATAAAACTTCTATAAGCTAATTATGTCTTTTACTATACTAACTGAAATGTCTGCAGTCATTCTGGGCTGAAATTGGGATATATGAAATATGCTGTATTAAATGGCATTGCTGGAGAAAAAATGGGTTTTAATAATAGGGTTTACAGGAAAAAATATACACAGACCAAAAATATTACAATTTCTCAGGGAAAGTTAAAAACTTAGTAAAAGTTTGGTATTTAGTCAAAATGTGTTATTTGTCAATGAAAAAGGGAGAAAATAGAACAAATGAAAGCTTCTGCTCTGCCCTCTAAACCTCTTTCTTACAGAAATTATTGTCATTTTCAAGCTTATTTCTAACCCAAATATTTCCAGAAACTGCAGGTATTTGGCATTTTTCTTCTAGCCTGCTTCTAGTGGAAAATCACTCAGTCTCTTTGTGAGTCCGTTCCCAGGACCAAAGAACTGTTCTCATTGGGAAGAAATGATAATAATAATAATAGCAGTAAAGTGGAGTTCCCTGAAAATTTTATTTTGAGGCAGTTCATTTTATGCCCTAACTTTACTTTTGCAGAAGAAAAGGACGATTTGTCTTTGCAGTGACTGCAGGCCAAGGAGGGAGAGCGAAGCTGAGAACCTCCCCATCCATAATGGCGATGGTCTGAATAGAGTTCAAGTTTATTTGAGTAGTTCTTTCACCACTTGTCAGAGAACATACTTTTGTTTGTGGTAACAAAACAAGCTCTTTCCTCCCCCATTTCTCCTGCGAGTAGCACAAGCACTTGTGTGGAGCACAAATTACCGTAACCATTATGATGTTTGCTGTCAAACTCATTTATTTATGCAACTGCTGTGGAAAGGCCTGGGGCCCAAAAGCAACCCTGAAAGATTTCAGAGCCCTGGTGTGGGGTCATGAAAGGGAAAGTGAGGGGGAGGGAGAAGCCTCCACTGGTTATGAGAAAGGAACTGACACAGGAAATGGTCACATATGGCACAGATTTATTGTGTCCGGGACTTCCCATTCAAAACTCATTATATCCACAGCTCAGAGCAGTGCGTGGCACAGCCACATTCATTTTTAGGTCTGGCATCTGACAAAACTGCTGTTCTGCTTTCAGGTGGTGATGGTGGTGGTGATAGTTTTATCATTCCTAGACCAGAGAGGTGGTGACTGGAATTGTGTCAGCAAAAGCTCTGCTGTTTGCTGCCCCTCATCTTTATTTTGAGCCACAGGTATTGGTGTGACTAAAGCTTCAGTCAGTGAGGTTGCTGGTAAGGAGAAGGGAAAAATCCTCTTAAAAACGCCTAAAGGAAATCAGGATTATCTTCAAGGGGAAGAAAATGGGAAAAGCTTTGGTAGTGACACAAGAAAAGAACTGATAGTTGTGGAACAGCGTGTTTTTCAAAGGTGAAATAATAGGGACAAAAAGATGCTTCTCTGCATTTTTATTTGTCTTTCCTGGGAGAAAGGCCCCATCTTACACAGAGATGGCTTTTTGGATGATGGTTAATCACTTCAAGAGGTTTGTGAGAGTAGTTTTTTGTCTTACCTGCTTCATGGGATCATCTAAAAGCTCCAGTCCAGGCTGTTTAACCATTTTTGTCTCCATTCACAATAAAATAGCTGGTAACACTTTTGTCACTGCATTGAATTTGTTCCTGAAATAAGCATTATGGAGACCTTTGTGGTGTCAGAATCACTAAAATGACCAAAGTTCCCAAATCATTAATTATAATGCAGAAAAAAATCCTTCCCAATTCTGTCTTTCTGATTTAGTAAAATTATGGACAAGCTGTTCTGGGCTAGTGCTGACAGTAGCAGCACTGGGGTATGGACACTTGAGCTTCCTATTGCACCAAGAGTACAGCTCCAAACCCACTTTTGTCCCAGCCAACACAGAAGTGCCCAAAATAACTCCTGTGTGCTTTCCAAAAATTATCATGAGTCAGGAGCCAGCTGAAAAATGCAGTTTGGAGGTGATCACTGTCTTCTTGAGGGTCTGTGGCTTTAGTACTATGGAAGTGCTATGCCAGCTGGCCTCAAGGACTAGAATCTGACTTGGCACTGGTTATTTTATAAGTTTTGATGGATAAAATGCTCTAGCATCTCAGTTCCTGCTGATTCTTGTGGACACAAGTATTTCCAAGTGCGGCACCTTGTAATCCAGAAAGATTTGTGGAATTATAAGGAAAATCCTTTTATCCAACCTGGTCTGGGCAACCTCACTAAAAGGCCTTTCCAGATTTACTCACCCACCTCCTTTGAGAGGGATCAAGATATTTTCTCCTGGCTGGGATATTGTTCTCCTCCCAACTTTTCATGGGTTTGTGAGACAGGTTTGGGGTTTTCTCTCAAATACAAAGACGAACAATGATCTCTCTGACTCAAGAGGTTCCTGACCTGTAAATCACTGAAAGCTTGAGGAGCATTTTGAGTGACCATTGCTATACAAATACTTGGTTCCCATACTCTTTTTGATCCCTGTTGGAGAGCATTCTGACCTCGGAGATTTGCTGGTCTCTCTTTTTAAGACTTTACTTGTGCACTGATGCTTTGAGGTCAAGAATGAATTATTATTATAGTCTTTGGGAACTGGAAAACTGATTTTTTGTTCATGACTGGGAAAGATATATTGTAATCTGTAATGTGCGTCTTCCCTCTCAGGCATGGGGAGCTCTGAAGGGTTGATGCAAACATAAAAATGTATAACTCTATGAAAGTGGCAAATAACACTGGATTTTACAGAGAATAAGTAGTTTCAATATGTGAGGCCATGTCAAAGCATGCACACAATGAATGCAAGAGCCAATATTTCATGTTCTACACCTGTTTTTCTTTGGATTTCCATGTGAAAGGGAAGGGAATGCGGATCTCAGGATGCGTAAGAAGAGGGTTTTACTACAGAGCTTCATTCAATGGAAGCACCAGTAACTGTCTTTCCTCTTCTTGGGCACCTACTTTTACAAACCTTGAAGGAATATAGTGTTTTTGAGTCCACAAATATGGCTAAAATTGGCTGGGAGGAGGAGGGTCAAAGTTTTTTATAGAAGAATGATAAACAGGAGAGTATAAAACCCCCACAAAGAGTGATGTTATGAGACTCATTTCCTTCCAAAATAATTTTCTTTAAAAGAAAGAATTAGCAGCCTGAAGCAGTCACTCTATTTTTATTTACATGGTCCCTGCTATGAGTACATATTTATGTGTGTGTGTGTTCCCATGGTTTAACCCCAGCTGGCAGCTCAACCTCACAGAGCCCCTCAGTCACTCAACCCTGGTGGGATGGGAGAGAGAACTGGAAGTGTAAAAGGGAGAAAACTTGGGGGTTGAGATAAAGACCTTTAAACAGAGGAAGTAAAAGTAGTGTTAGCAAACAAAACAAAACAAATAATTCATTCACCACTTCCCATGGGCAGGGAGGTGTTCAGCCGCTCCAGTGGGACTCCATCACAGGTAACAGTGACTTGGGAAAATAAATGCCATCACTCCAAATGCCCTCCCCTTCCTTCTTCTTACCCCAGCTTTATATGCTAAGCATGAACCCACATGGTCTGGGATATTCTGTGGGTCACCTGGGGTCAGCTCTTCTGGCTGTGTCCCCTCCCAAATCCTTGTGCACCCCCAGCCCATTCACAGGTGGGGTGAGGTGCAGAAAAGTCTTCAACTCTGTGCAAGCTCCTCTCAGCAATAATGAAAACATCTCTGTGCTGTTAACACCGTTTTCAGCACAAATCCAAAACACAGCCCAAAACAGCTACTGCAAAGAAAATTAACTCTGCCTTAACCAAACCCAGCACATTTGTACACGAACACATGAGAAACATTTGTACCTATGTGCCTTCCTCTGCAACTGAACTCAGAATAATTTACCTTTTCTGGATTTCCAAGGTGCTATTCCTGGGCCCTTTTTTTTTCTCCCCCTTTATTTCCCATTTGAATGTCAGCAGGTCAAAAGGAACAGTTAATGCTGATGAATATTTCCCTCTCAGCAAAGATATGTGCTGGCCAGCCCAAGGCCAATGAATCGCAATTTCTAAACAGTGTCCCATTTATCTCCCCCCTCCCCCTTCCTCCCCTCCTTGCTTTTATATTTTTGTAGCTATAATTGTAGTTAAATTAGAAATAACTGATGGGCAAATGCAGTCAGATGGAAAGAAAATTGTGGGAGATTTATTTTATTTTGATAAAAAACTGACATTGCCTTTTGTTTTTGTCAGAAAGAGACTCTATTTTTCCTTTTGCCATGAATTGTGGAATCTATCATGAAATGGGTAAAAATTATTGAAGCAAATGGTGGTGTTAACCTGAAGGGGAAAATCATTAATGTTGATGTATTTCATTCAATTTTAAATGTAGAATTTATTTTATTTTCTTTATTTGGCGTTGGGGAACAAGGGAAAAGCCAGGAGACTTGTAAAGGACTCTATGTGCCTTTAAGTCAGAACATCTATTTAAAGAAATGCTCTTCTCTCCTGCCACCTCTCTCCATTTTTCTAAATAAAGGATACGATGTGGTGATGGTGGTAGTGGTGGAGGTTTTTTCCCTAAGCAAAGAGGGCCCCCTTGGCACATTATTCTTTTCAAATGTGAAATGAGGTGGAAAATCCTCATTTCACGACAGGAAGGACAAATATTGACACAAAGTTAATATTTGTCAGGAGCCCTAGAAGCAACCTGAGTGCTAAAATCTCATCTAGATATATGTGCTGGTGTGTTTATGTATATAAATAAATAATAAATTTGCCTTGATGATGGGTGGAACCTGCAGAAAGCAAAGTCTGCTCGCTGAGGTGGAGGAATTATCTGCAGAGGGCGAACACACACACAATCCATGTATCATTTCTCTCTCTTGTGTGGAGCAGGACAAACAGGTGAATTCTCGAGCCCAAAGCACACGTGTCCCCTTCCTCTGCCTGTGTACACAGGATCCCAGCATGAAGTTCAACAATATGTGAATATCTTCTCCATCTTTCCCACACATTTCTAATGACTATGGTTGACTCTTTTTTCCCTCTTTTTTTCTCCCTCTCACACACGTGTGTGTGTGCAAACACATACAAATAGAACCTGTGTAATCCAATTTCACCCATGGCAGGGGGATGCTTCTGGAATTTATCACTGCTATTGTTCATCACCAATGTAAATAGCACATGTCAGCTCAATATTCAGTGGTCACTCAGTATTTATTAAGTCCTGTCCACTCTGGCCTTTTTTAGAGGAAAGCCCTGGGGCAGATTAGCTGCTGGCCGTGACACGCCGCGTCACTTATCTGTTCTCATTGATTATCAGAGTCAGCTGTGGCCAGGACTCACTTTTTTCTTCTCCTCTCAGACCCCCTCTTACAAGCACCCCTGCTTGGATTTTCATGAGGAAATAATCAGATTAGGGCTTCAGTGGCGAGTTCATATGGAGTTCTCTTTCTCCAATGTGCTACTAACCGAATAAACGTGTTTTGTGGTAAATTGTAAATGACATTATGATTACTAAGGCCAGCATGGGTTTCATTTAAAAGTGATCGAAATTGCAGGCTGCAGAAATTGTGACTGGCAGATAAGGCCATTTGGAAGAAGACAAGCAATGATGCGTGTGTGTGCATGGGTGTGAGTGTGTGCAGGAAACCCAGCCAGCCCCCTTTGCAAGGCAGGCGGGGCTAAGGAAAGGTCTGAGAAATCATGAAATATCATCAAATCCCATTTGTAGACATGAGAAATGTCACCAGGGGGAGATGGGGTGTTTCCAGGAGAGCCGTGGATGGAATGTGTCAGACTTTGTGGGCAGGCTGCTGGCGGCACAGCGCGTCCTCCCAGCGCTCCGGGACAATTCCAATGTCTCTGAGCAGAGCATTTCCACTTCTGTGCTGAACAGAGCTGTTCCTCACTCTCTTTTTGCCTCCAGCACAAACTGACAGCAAAATACTACAGCAAATACTTACACTGAAATGCAAAAAAAAAAAAAAAAATCAGGGTAAAGCAAGAAAAAGGAAGCAAATTTGTAAGCTGGTGTCTAAAAATAGGGGGGTTTGTACAGATCCCACCTCATTTGGACATCGTCCCTGAGCAGAGCTCAACATTTGTGTAATTCCACTACTTCCCTCAGGGACATGCAGAGGGACATCTCATTCTGGGGAATGTTCACAGACCACAGGCTGCACCTGATGATTTCCCTGGAAATACATAGTAGGTGACAACCCACAGGATCCAGGCTTTGAGATGTAACTAAAGGCAGAGCCCAGAATTATTTAATGGAATCATAGAATGGCTTGGATTGGAAGCAACCTTAAAGATCATCCAGTTCCAACATTCCTACCATGGGCAGGGACACCTTCCACTGTACCACGTTGCTCAGAGCCACATCCAACAGTTCTCATAGTTAATTTCTTTTTTAGGAGTCTGCTACTTTTATCTAGCAGAAATGTTCACATAATTTGTCCTTGATAAGGGGGGTCCTTTTGCCCCAATGTCTTCTTATTCATCCAGAAGTTTGGGACTCTCAAGGATGTTGCTGTCCCTTATTTTTTATGTGAACTGAATACATGTCCCCAGGTGCTGAATGAGGAGCACAGAGTTGGTTTGGACATTGGCCGTGCTTTGCCTAACACATTTGTGAGCCCAGTTGACTAAGGAAGGACCAATCTAGGTGAGGGAAGGAGAATTCTAGTTGACTACAGCAGCAAATTCTTCCTTTGATTTTACTTTGGAAAGAGGAAGGAAAAACAGAAACATACATCTTTTTCTAAGATGCTCCAGGCAAAAATGTTTATGTTTTTGGTGCCTGTATCTGAACTCATTTACTTTTATTCTCTCTTTATAATCAGTGGTGATCTCATTGTTACAGCCTGAGGCACAATTTCTCTCATCTTAAAGCAGAGACCTGTATTTAGTCAGATGGAGCACACTATAAACTTATAGCACCATTCAGGACTTTTGGCAAAGGTATGGAGCGGCAGCACAAGGGGAAATGGCATCAAACTAACAGGGGTAGTGATAAATTTGATATTGCAAAGAAATCCTTTACTGTGAGGATGTTGAGGCATTGGTTGCCCAGAGAAGCTGTGGATTCCCCATCTCTGGAAGTTTTCAGGGTCAGTAGGATGGGGGCCTGAGCAACCTGGTCTGGTGGAAGGTGGCCCTTTGCAGGAGGGCTGTAACTAGATGATATTTAAGGTCCAACCTTACAGCCCAAACAATTCTGTGAGTCTATGATTCTAACTCAGAAGACTGACTGTGTGGATTACATCTCTTCTCTCTAGAGCCTTCCATAATAGGATCCTCTTGACTAGTCTGAAGAGGCACTTGGGAGGGGATTTAGTGGGAAATCCTGAGATGTGTGCAACAATCTTCACCCCTGTTACATTCAGTGATAGAACAAAGTGCTGTCTAAAGTGGTTTTTGCATTCCCATTCATTGTGTCTTACACCTACAGATGTTGCAGCTACCAAAAGAAGTCCAAGTGGCACTGCACTTGTGTTTAAGTGACACCTGTGGTCAATAAAATTATAAGATTGTAAAATGCAATCCAGATGACTAAACAGAAGTATTTTAGCATTAATTTCATTAGTTTTAAACTGCTTTGAATAGATGGCTGGGGAATTGGGTGTGTTTCAGTTACATAAATGCGTGTTTAGTGTAAATTCTGGTGCTGTGGGGTGTCCTTGCAAGGACACCCCACAATTCTGTCCTGTGGGGTGTCCTATGTCCTCTATAGACCCTGTGTCACACGTCTCAGGTACCTCAAGACATCCCAAACAAATCTAGATACCTGCCTGTGAGCAAATGGTTGAAATTCCAGATCTCAACTGACTGCAGTGGGAGTTTGGACATTTGGAACACATGTGATAATCTCCTATATTTGTAGGTATCTGAATCTGATGGTTTCTTCCACCTTCTCACTTGATGAGGTGGTTCATCACTGGAGTAGATTAATGATGTTCTGGTCCTTTCTAATGTTTTCTGTTTGAAGTGCAGTCTCTGTGAGTGGGATGAGACAGCTTTTTGTAGGGTTAAATTATCTTTGCAAAGACTTGCATTCATGCCCTGATTCATCACCCTGCTACAGGCTTGGGACCAGGGAAAATGTACAAGGCACAAGGACATGGGGACAAAGAGCTGGGTCAGACAAAATGTCTGTATTGCATGTATGCTCTTTCAATGGATACTGTAGTTTTATATGTAGAAAGAGCAAGGTTGGTGCATGTGATGCTTTTCTGTCATTTGTTTTCAGTCCTCAACAATCTTCAATTCCAGGATATCTAGAGGTAAATGCAGTTTCTACCTATTCAATATCTCTCAGTGTCCATAGTTTCTCTTGAAACTATGTAAAATTTTAACACTGACAAAGTGGCTTTTAATTTGGAATAGGAAAATAAGGACCTATTAAAAATTTTGAGATGGTATCTGAAGTGATTAATTTTTTTTCCCCATCTCCCTTTATTCTCTTCCAGGAATTTACAGAGATGACAGTAAGTGCCTCTTCAAGCCCTCAGTACAAGGCTACTTCTGCAAACAGACAGATCATGCATTTGTCATCTTAGAAAACTTGGATTCCAGTGTGGACAGCCAGAGACTGTTCCCAGTGGTTACAGTGACTGGAAGCTTTATGGACACCTTCACTGATGAGGCCTCACATTCTCTGTGTCACCCTGCAGAGCATCGTTCTGCTCTCTTCTCTGTTCTGCCCTCCACCAAACTCACCACAGTTTGCTTCCCAGACCTGGCACCTCTGGCTTTCAGACTCTACCTTCTCAGTGGCCAAAATGCAACCAGGCTGCCCCTCACCATATTCTTCTCTGAACCACTCAGCCTTCGTGTTTTCATACAAGGGAATTATGTCTCTCCAACCCCATCTTCTTTTTCACTGAACTCAGGGGCAGGGGCCAATTACTTCAGCTTTGAGGACAACCTTCTCTATGTTCTCCTCCATGAAAAGGAACCTGTGGAAATAGTTGCTGGCCTTTCCCTTCTTGTGGCTTTCACTGTAACTGAGGCTGCTGGGGAAGCGGGTGAGGCAACCATCGTACATCGATTGGCTCATTTCTTGAAGCTTGGTCATGACCAAGTCAGAGTGGTCTATAATGTGCTGGGAAGTGAAAGCACTTTGCAGGTAATCTCAGGCAATGCCAGCAAAAAGAGATATCACTGCCCTAACATGGCATTTTGCACAGCCTTTCAGAGCAGATACAGCCCACAGGAAGAGGAGACACAACCAGGGAGCACCTGGGCTCTGCATCCACCTGATGGGGCTGGTCCATCAAGAGTGCTGATCATTGAGCTTGGTGATCTTCCAGGTCATCCAAGAAATGAGCTGACAAGTGACAGCCTAAAGAGTTTGGCCAGAACAATCATCAACACTCATCAGACTGGAGACCTTCAGGGTGGCCTTGGCTTGCCAGTTGACACCTTGATGGTGACTCAGTCTACTTTGCTGTCCCCAAGAGAAGGTAACAGTAGGTAAGTAGCAGATGTATCATCACCAGATACTGATTTAAGTGTAGCGAGGCACTTTGTCCACTTGATATACTTATTAAGTTCTCCATTGACTGAAATATGACAAACCATGATGAAACCTGTTATAAAGTTTCTATGATTTGCCCAGAGAAGCTGTAGCTGCCTCAGCCCTGGAAGTGTCCAAGGCTAAGTTGGACAAGGCTTGGAATAACCCGATCTTTTGGAATGTATCCCTGCCCATGGCAGGGTGTGGAACACAATCACCTTTAAGGTCCCTTCCAAACCAGAACATTCCATGATTCTGTGATGTCAGAGCTATGCCCAAGTTCTAGCTGGATTCCCAAGCATCAATTACGATGTTTTTCTGCTGGTGCTCATGAGTCTCTGGAATGCAGAAATGTCAGTGGTGCCTTAAATGAGGAACAGAGTTCCTGAAAGTCTGCCTTGAAACTATAGAGAATTGGGTTAATCCAGGCCATCATAGCTCTTAAATTCTAAACAATTAAATCTAAGAATGTTCATAAATTGATGTGGCAGCAGGGGTGCATTATTAAAGATGGGTTGTTGCCTTAACTATCTTGAAGATCTAAACATTTATTCTTATACTTTTAAAATTTAAGGTGACAAAAATCTGTTTAATCTTTTACTTCAATATCCTGCAGGATACAAGCCACTACTCTTCACTTTGATGCCTTAGTGTTGACGTTTCTTTTTACCTAAAATTCTAGAAATCCATTTGGTCTTGATGATTCAGGAGCTGGACACATCCAATACTACCTGAACATGTGCCTAGATGCTGGATCCTATTCCTGTTCTTTCTGTCATGAATACTTGTCCATTTCCTCTTGTCAGCCTCTACCTCCAGATTCCCATGAGAGCACCTGGTTTCTTTCCTCCACTTTTACATCAGTAGCTTTCTGGGCATTGACTCTTTCTCCTCCTCCAGATACCTTCAAAGTAATCAAATCACCTCACAGTCTGCTTTGCAAAAAATCCAAAATGTTTGAGTTCTGGTGAGTGTTTCTTTCTTTCTCTATCTCTGTTTTCTGAATCTGTTTGGAAGTGGGAATGACTGAAAGTCAAGGCTTCCTTCTTGGCAGATTCCCCAACTTTGGACATTTTTAAGATTCAGCTGTACAGGGTGCTGGGCCACCTTGACTAGACCATGATTTTTCCAAGAAAGGTTGAACCACAGGATCATTGAGATCCCTCCCAAACTGGTATTCTATGATCATATGGAATCAGTGGCAAATACAAAAGTGGTATTAAATCCTATTTTCTACTGGCGCAATTCAATGATTCCATTAGCCATTCTCCCACAGAAACAGGAGAGCTTAATGGTCTTCTGTTTGCTCACTGTATTCTTCAATTCCTTTCCAGTTCTGACTTTCCAGAACCCAGTTCCCTCTGTTTTCCCAGATCCTACATCCCACATGGGCCCTCGTGTTTGACTTTTCTGTTGGTAATTTATCAGCCCACAAAACATTCCTTGCATTTTATCAGTGGTGGCTTTATATTTGTATCTCCATGCAGGTACAGCAACAGACTTGCATCTCATTTTGACAGAACAACACAGGACACTTTTGCTTTACAATAGTTTCCCCCTGGAGCTCCCTTTTGAGCTCTGCCAGTTGCAGAGTTCTTGGTCAGTATTGTACATACTAAATTTTATTGATATTCAATACCAAAACTCACTTTTTGAAGGGTTTTTTTTCCCCTCTCCTCCACAGCAGCAAACAACCCTTTCTCTCCCTCCTTCCTCTGTCCCTGTCTTGCTCTTTTCAGCATCTTACAGCCACTATTTGCACAGCCCAGATGTCAGTCCACATCTGCAGAGAAGGCTCTTAAGAGCAGGGCTGGGATGGGAGCAAACAGCAGTGCATTTTAACATCAGATCCTGAAACTGTATTAAAAGCATATGGTTAATATGAAAAAGGTAATATCCCATCTGTTTTTAATAGGGCACATAGGATTTGATGTTTGGCCATCTTATTGTGCACTCTCTTGATATTGCATAATGCTATTTTTTGATCTGCAATACTGAGGTTTATCCAACTAAAAGTATATTCCATATATTCCATCTATGCAAGAAAGAAATTGGATTTGTCTAAGAATTACCCTCTGAAATTAATACCACATCCTCTCCCATTTACTGCTGACCCATGGACCATCCTGATGTCTGCCAGTGATACCAACTCTGTTCACATGCTTAACTTTTCTAGTAGACCCTGTGTGGTTCGTGGTGGAAAAGCACCCAGAAGGAGGACAGTGGTCTGTAACTGTAGGAATCTTTGTTTTGTTTTGTTTTTGGTTTGTTGGCTTCAGCTGTAGGTGTTTTTGTTTGTTTGTTTGTTTGTTTGGATTTTATTTTTGTTTTCTTTTGGGTTGGGTGGGTTGTTTTATTTTGTTTTGTTTTCTCTTGTTTTGCTTTGCTCTTGTGCTTTTGGTTTTGGGGTTTGGTTGGTTTTTTTTTTGTGGTGTTGCATTAAGCCCAATGAGGAATTCTTAAATGTAAGATCAGATCTTAAATCAGGGCTAATTCTGAAGTTATGCTGCATTTTGGATCAGCAGAACTAACATCACTGTTGTCAGTGGGGCTGTTTTTGTTACACTGAAGGACACTACAAAACGGGACAGCAGAAAAATAATGTGGGAAATTTTACATTGGGTGGTGAAGCCCTGGCACAGGTTGCCCAGAGAAGCTGTAGCTGCCCCTGGATCCCTGGCAGTGTCCTAGGCCAGGCTGGACAGGGCTTGGGGCAACCTGGGATCATGGAAGGTGTCCCTGCCCATGGAAGGGAGTGGAACTGGATCATCTTGAAGATCCCTTCTAGCCCAAAGCATTCCATGATTTACATGATCCCAAGACATGATCCCAAGAGACCATTTAAAGGAGGGAAGCACCATCTTCTGTGTGCCAGCAAGGAAACCTCCAGGCTGCCTTTTTTCAGGCAGAAATGACATATCCACACTGTGACTGCTCTCCCAGCTACGTTTTGTCTTCCTGTCTGTGCACAGTCTGTGAAAATATTCCGAGCAGCAAGGATCAGGAGATTTCCCTAGGATGGAGGCTGTTTTACTACACACACAACAGCAGTGCTAGCCTAAAGCCTTGGATTCACTGTCCCAATTATGGGAAGACCTGGGATCTTTATTGAAGGGAACACTCACATCACCAGATCATAGGACTGGCTCAGAACTCACCCACCCTCAGCTGCTCGGGCTCCTCTGCACTGTTATTTATTGCTCCCCATCAGTCATAGCTTTTCTGGAATTACTCATGGCTGACATTTCTGATGCAATAAAACCACAGATAACCTGTGAAATGAAATCAGGGTTTTCCTGTTGGGACATGTACTGTCCCCACTGTCTATCCGTCTCCATTTAAGCAGCACATGCTGGCACAGGCACAGATAATGGGGCTGGGGTTACAAGTCAGACAAAGTATTCCAGTGTGTTTTGCTGTGGAAGGAAAAGAGGAATATTTTCACACCTGAGTCATGCAAAACCCAGTTGGACCATCAGAAATACACAGAATCTGCACTCCTGCCAGGCCCATCTCCTTGGGCTTTCAGAGCAGTGAATTGTCCTGCATCACTATCATTCTCAAGGAGTCTCTGAAAGGAGGTTGGAGCCAGGGGAGGGTCAGCCTCTTCTCCCAGGTAACAAGTAACAGGATAAGAGAAAAGCCTTCTCCTTCAAGTTGCAGCAGGGGAGGTTTATGTTGGATATTAGGGAAAAAAATTTTTCACTGAAAGAGTGGTCACATATTGGGATAGGCTGCCCAGGGCAGGGGTGGAGTCACCACCCCTGGAAGTGTTCAAGAGGTGAATGAATGGGACATCTGGGGACATGGTTTGGAGATCAACACAGTCGTGCTGGGTTAATGGCTAGACTAAATAGTATTAGAGGTATTTCCCTACCTTAATGATTTTATAGTTTTGTAACACAACAAGAACTACAAAAAGATCTTTAATCAGCACAGACTGGATGTTCATTTGCAGCCCAGGACAGTGAGGCTGAAGGGGAGCCTTGGAAACCCTGCTGTGGTAAGGTATTAGTCAGTAGGTCAGTATATCACACTGCCAAGCCTTTAAAAAATATGGCTTGTCTGTTATGATTTGAAGTGCTTTTATACATGGTTTTAACTCCTTTGTTAGGGTCACTTTAAGCACGGCTCATTAATTTGTCAAGAGAAGACAGAGGTGATTGCTGTGACTTCTATAGTCTTGCACAGCTGGAGAGTCAGGAATGTCTATCACACAGTTTATCTTTCAGTAAAATACCTATGTATAATAGATGCTGTGATGTATTTACAGATAGAAATCCCTGGTTTGCAAAATCTTCCTAATATCAACATAAATAGGAAAGAACCAGAAGCACAATGATGAATATGCTGTGTGTCTTTGTGCAGGTGCTTTTATAAAAAATCAGGAATATAATTCTGGACAGTTGTCCAGAAGCCATTTAGTCCCTATACCTACTCTACTTCAGGGTGCTTTGCTCCTTCTTAATTGATCTTTAACCGGACACGAACTGAAATTTTTTTTTTTTTTTTTTGTTGAGAATTATGTTTGAGGTAGCATATGAAAAATGGTGCTTGTCCAGGAAATTTGAGGCATACAGCAAGGAATAAAAGGGAAGCAAATTATCAAAGAATGGCTCATTCCAACAGGAATTCCCATGCAGAACACTAAATGAGATATTACAACTAATTCCCTGTGTCACGTGTCACATATGCAGGCAGCAGGGGTGGAGTTCTGATGAATCTAGATGAATTCTGACTCCTCCTAACCCCAAAGTTCTTGGATTTGGTAACTTTTGTGATGATTTCAGGCAGGCTGCACTGTGGAATTGCACAGGGTTTTATAAAAAACTTGACAGCTCTTTTCCTGCATAAGTATGCAAGTTTTTCCTCCAGTGAGCAGGCAAAGACAGGATGCTAAAATCTCCATGTCAAGAGTTGCAGATATTGTAGCACTTGAGGTAATTTCAAAGTTTTATCTGCTACACTCCTCAAGTGAAGTTGTGGAAGCGATGATACTCAGGAGCTTAAACTAAGCTTAAAATCTCCTTTAATTTAAACTTATTTAATTTTAGGTTAGATATTCACAGGGTTAGATTCTATTCAGTGTAGAGGGCATATTCTCATGTAGAATATGCCAGTCACTCACAGCTGATGTACAAAAAAGGGTAAATTTAGTTCAAGTAGGTTAAAGGAAGAACATTTAAGATGATCATGGAAACTGAGTTTAGGAATAAGGAAGAGAATCATAAAACCATTCAGTAAAGAGTTTGTTTAACTTGGCAAAACAAATCTGGAAGATATCATTCTATCTGTGAAAATATGTTGCAGGAGTAAATACCAGTGAGGAATCTCTTGATAGTAATGGACAATGACAGCACAGGAACAAAAGCATATAAGGCATTGGGAGGTAAATTTGCACTTAAAAATAGAAGCAGATTCCTCCTCAGATAATAAATTGGAAGTCTTGAAACAGAACTGGAAAGAGAACATTTCACATTTCCATTCAAGACTATTTTCTATATTTTTCCACATATAGCCAAAATTATATTGTTAATTTTTTCTTTATTTATTTACTTAATAGTTTGGGGCTAGTTGAGGTGGTCAACATCTCTTTTACAGTCTAGTAAAAATGTGGGAAAGTCTATATGAAAACCCTAGAAGGTTTTCCATCAGAGGAAATTCTGGTTCTGTTGTAATTCTTTATGGGAGAGATGTGATAAGAAATATATCGTGAGTATGAAGTGGAGGTTAGAACTTGAACAAAAAGTGTTATGTCAAATAAAACTGCCCGATCAAAAGTTGTACTTTTGGAATCAGGATGAAATTTTTATTGTCAATTCATAATTCTTTTCCTAGTGGGAAGCTTAGTTGTGGGATGGGCCAGAAGAGGTGGGTGGTCATTGGGAATTTAGGGACAGACACATTTCCCACAGTGAAGGTGGTGACAATGGATGTAAAAAGAGTTTATGTGAAGCAATTCTGTGTCAATAGAATATTTATCTGCCTGATCAATAGTGAAATTTTAGTCTGTTACTAATCTTTTGCTTCTGGTAGAATTGAAATTGGGCATCAAAACTGTATTGTCAATGTAAAGAAGGCCCTGTCATACTAGGGATGATGATGCTACAAAAAGTCTTTAATTATGTAGAGATTAGATCCAGATCTACTGTTTTATCTTTTCATTCCTTCATATTTAAATGAAGGAAGGAAAACTAAGGAAGCATCTTTTGACCTGAGTCCATGGTCAATAGAGTAATTGAATTGCAGCTTAAATGTTTTTCATTCAGACTGTTCCAAACAAGCACAAAATATGATGTCTGTCCATGAGACTGTTTGGTTTTGAAGGGGAAAATACCAAAAGCAGCCCTTTGTGTATGAGCCTTGTGTGAAGCAAGCGTTTCCCTTGCAAGTTTTTTAACAAATCTCCAAACTACCTTCCATGGATCTTCTCATTGGCTCTCCAATAATAGTAGATGAATACAATAACAGTTTTTCAACACTGCTCTCATGGGCGGGAGCCATTCTGACAGTGTAGGGATTAGACAGTCTATCACCAAGATACATTTCACCTCTAACCCTTAAATTTTAAACTAAATTTCTGCTACTATCTAGTGTACATGGTAAACGTATCCAAGAACTTGTCATTCCCACTCAAAGGTGACAGCTGTGAATTACAAGATTCAGTCAACTAGTAGTCCTACCCCCCACAAAGCTTTGGTTTCTTGCTCTGACAATGGTCTTCCAAAACTCAGCTGGGTCCTCTGCAGGAAAGGAGCAGGACATAGGAAAGGTGCAGAGAGAGCAGGAGAAAGCAGAGGAAGAGGGAGGTGGAGAGGGTAGGAGAGATTTGGGAAAAGGAGCACAGGATTTTGCATCTATGGGAAGAAGGAGGAATAAATTGCCACATATCCCCCACACCAGTCTTGGTCTTTGAAACTGAAGGGTTTGTGCTAATACATCTCAGTTAAAAATGAAGAGGATTAGCTCAAGGGAAGTTATTCCCTATTCCAGTGTTCCCTCAGAAGTTAACGTTGTCCAAATACATGAAGGAGATCCAGCAGTGTCTCTGCCATGTTTCTCAAGCACTGTAAAGAGATCTGATCCCAGCACTGGTACCCCAGTGCTGTCAAACAAAACCTGCCGTGCTCGCATCATACATGATCTTATTTTCCCTCCTAACAACTAGCGGGACCTGCGACATAAGCGATGATTTACACGACACAGATGCCAGCAGAGAGGAGCTGCTGGCCATGTCTCCAAGGGACCAATCCTGTCCCCATTCCGTCTTATTTAACATGTGAGTGGTGTCACCTCTATCAGCAGAGCTTGTCTGCTGTGACATTCGAGTGAGTGACGACCATGTCAGCTCCCAGGCCAGCCCACTCTGCTGTCGCATCGCGCTCTTGGCCGCCGCTGCGCGTCTGATGGGAAAGGGGGGAAAAATTCTTCCACATGCTTTGTTAGCAGGAATCTGGTGAGCAAAGGGTTAAATGGCTTGGGGTGCTGGGTGTTCGTGGGGTAGTGTGCATGTGTGTATATGTATGTGAGTGTGTGTGTGTGTATAAATGTATTAAAAAAAATTACATATATAGATACATATATATGTGTACATACACAGGCACCTTGGTTTGGCTGTAGGACCTCGTGCCCACAGGCCACAGTCACATTATCATCTGGAAATTGGATAACGACAGCACAATGACAAATCCAGGTTGCCTGCAATAAGGTGCTAATCCCTTTGCTTTAATATCGGAGCAGCGTGTAATGATGTTTGGACATCACTCCAGTTTACTGACGACCCCACTGGGGCTGGCAATAGAAGCGTACAACTGTCTAACAAGCCATCAGGTGACCGCCGTCGTCAAAGCAACGGGGGATGCAATCTAATCTTCCCTCCATCCCTTCCAGCTCCCAATAAGGACCAGATTATAGAGGTGGCCCATCAAAGCTTGGTAACTCGAATCAATTAACGTTAATTCGCACAATGCTATGATGTATTGTGATCACTTTCATTTCGGAGAAGGGGGAAGAAATTGCTATAATTCACCTAAAATGAGGTTGTCTATGGTGCTGAGGTATTAATTGGGTGTCCATATTAAATGGAAAAGGAGCACGATAGTGAAGGAAAAGTGGATGAGTGACTCTCTTGGCTGCTATTGACCTATCAGAAGAAGACAGTGCCCTTTTCCTTTGCTTTTATCTATTACAGTTTTCCCTATTGCGTGTCAAGTTGATGTATTATAAAAAATTCATTTGGTGACCTTCCACCCCCCTAGCAGATTAAACAATTTCACTGGGATGGCATCATTAACAGGGCCTTGCATTTAATGATGATTTCTCTAAAAGGCCACGGAGATTCGATTTTAAGCTAACAGATTTATTGCACTATTATAACATATCGTAAAAAACTGTACCACCTACGGTCTGGTTTTAGGATAGAAACTGTTTAAGAGTTTATGTGGAGCTTAAAGTGGTATTACCTTGGGATACGCAGCACGGCAAAGCTCTGACCTCCGGCGGGATGCTGTTTACTTTCAATAAAAGACATTTCTCTGACAGCAAACTTGGGGACTGTGTTATGGAGGAGGCCTGGCTTAGCTCCTTGCCACTGGCTTTGTAAACAGGGGCATTTCCACTGATCTACAGCTATTAATGGAAGTCACTAATGAATCTGGAGGATGTTTCTCTCCTATCTGATGCATCTGCTCTGTCCCTCTCCTTCTAAAGGCTTCTGGTGATCCCACATCTAAACCCTTCATCAGATTCATTGTTCTAATGAAAGAAGGAACTAGAGGGGAAGTCATAGGAGGAGAGGCTGAGGTCACTTGGTTTGCTCAGCCTGAAGAAAAGGAGACTGAGGGGAGACCTCATTGCAGTTACAATTTCCTCATGAGGGGAAGAAAAGGGCCTGCACTGATCTCTGCTCTGTGGTGACCAGTGACAGGACCTGAGGGAATGACATGAAAATGTGCCATGGGATGTCTAGGTTGGATGTGAGGAAATGTTTCTTCTCCCAGAGGATGTCTGGGCACTGAACAGGCTCCCCAGGGCAGTGGTCACAGTACCAAGCCTGGCAGAGTTCAAGAAGTACTTGGTCAATGCTCTCAGGCTCAGGATGGGATCTTTGGGTCTGTCCTGTGCAGAACCAGGAGCTGAGCTACACGAATCTCTTTGATTTCTTTCTATAATATGGGAAAATATGGGAATTGGCGGAAATAAAAGTCATCCTTCAAATATCTTTTTTTTGCTTAAAATAGGAATGACCTCAGACTCCTCATTATCTTCTGATACTCATGTCATTCTTCCTGGGCTGAATTTATTAGTGACAAGATCTTCAGGGGGTGACAAAGCTCCAACAGTGCACCTGAGAGGGCAGAGGTCTGGCTTATTTCATCATCCCATGACATCAGAACCCATTCTCACCCAAAAACTCTGAGTTCCTCACAATCTTTCCAGGGAATATGTATCTACATTGCCTGCCACAAGTCCTCAGCTTGCCTATGCCCTGTCCTTGCTGAACCTCCCTTTCTTGAATCCCTTGCAGTCACCAGCAATCCCCACCTTTTCAACAACAAAGAAAAATGTCTCTTTGGCTGGATCATGATTCATTTAGTCATATTATTCCCTAAATTCTTCCCAATTTCCTTCCCCTTCCAAGGATACATTGATTTTACAGCACATTGCAGACATACCAGACAACTGTTCAATTAATTTCAATGTCTATTATAAAATTAAATGTGCCAGGGGCTGTTCTTTGACACCACCACCTGACATATTTCAGCATGGCCTCATCCAAACTTCCAAGTGAAAATATTTTCTGACTGTATTCGCTCCCAGACCATTTGGGAATTGTTCTGGAATTTGACATTGGACATGAACCACAGCTTAAGAGGGACTGAAAGTTTAACAGTAGAGGTGATTAGGCATCAGTGCCAAGGCTTTTTTTTTTGGCATAATTTAGTTTTCTAGTAGACACATTGACTTTAATGGGCCCTTGACCCACGTTCTCATCCTGATCTCCTTCCCCTTGAAGTCAATTTATAATAGTACTTCTTCTTCTTCTTCTTCTTCTTCTTCTTCTTCTTCTTCTTCTTCTTCTTCTTCTTCTTCTTCTTCTTCTTCTT
>JAYDZK010000169.1:109425320-109477184 GCA_034509185.1 Euphonia xanthogaster | reverse complement strand
GAAAAGAGAAGAGAAGAGAAGAAAAGAAAAGAAAAGAAAAGAAAAGAAAAGAAAAGAGAGAAAAACACAACACTGTAGTGATCAGAGAGAAAGATGTGAATGAGACTCAGTGGTTGAAGTGGTTGAAGTCATTTCATGTCTAAACGTAAAATGACATCTTTTCCTAAAATAATTGGGTTTATGCTGAGTGCAATAGCAATTGGATGAAATGGGATCCTTCTGCTTTGTGGCACAGGGAGATCCAGATTTATTTTGAAATGTTTTCCATATATGTTTTCCGTGAGACTGAGTTAAAATGCTCACTCTTAAAGGAACTGTGTGATTAGATGGGAAGTTTTGGCTGTCCCATCCCTGGAAGTGTCCAAGGCCAGGCTGGATGGGGCTTGGAGCACCCTGGGGTAGAGGAAGGTGTCCCCACCCACGGCAGGGGGTGGAACAGGGTGGTCTTTAAGGTCCCTTCAAACCCAACCCTTTCTGTGGTTCTGTGAACAGCCCCACCAAAGCTGCTATAGAATGTCCTGGGCAAGGCAAAGTGGAGAAGAAATGTCTCATATCCCAAGCCAAAAACTTAATTTCCCTGTATTTTGAATGCCAGCTTGTCCTGAGGGACACTTGCTGTCATTGCTGTGCTGTGGTCAGTACTTTTGGTGATCCTGCTCAACTTTTGCCTCAAGTTCTTCTTAATCCTTAGACTATAATTAGGACAACAGTTGTTTCCACCTTTGCATGGGTGTTTTATGGATAAATTTGTGACATTCTGCATTCCAAAACCCAGGGTGGGGCCAGGATAGGGATGCAGTGGGAGAGGCAGATGAAGAATCCGCAGTGTGGTGTGTGGATTATCCATGATATCACAGGGGATGTGGTGCCTTCATAGAGCTGGGCTTATCCAAACCCTCGGGCTCAGCTCAGAGCTTTCAGCTGCTGTCAAAGTCCAGCTTCTGGGAGGACATAAAGAGACAGCAAGCAGGGTTTCAACTTGGGTTTTGGAAGGAGCCTGTGGGGATATCGTGGCAGAGATTCAAGCTCCAGCACAGCCCAAGCTCAGACCAGCTCTGTGGGGGACACAAAATATTTCCAGCAAATCTACTTGGGTTTAGCAAAATGTAGCTTCCCCACACAGGACATGAAGGAAGCCTTCAAAGTACAGGAAAAATTAATAAAAAATCTCTGGGTCTGCCTGTGGAGATTCATCCTCTGAGGCCCAAAGTCTTTCTGGACAGTCATGTTAAATATCAGTGAAATTTGACAACTTTGGCTCTACTGAAGCCAATGGCAAAAATTTCATTAAGTTTGCTGGATTTGGGATTTCTACCTGGTAACTTTTTCTGTAGTCCCATCTACAATACCTCTGAGTTTCTTTATTGATATAAATAAGTATATAGCTGAAAGGATGCCTTACTTTTAACCAAGCTCTCCAGGATTTCTGAATTGCTAGACAATGTATGGTCAAAATTATTCTTCTTCTTTTTTTTTCTCCCTATTTTCTGGGGGTAATATTTTTTTCCTCTTGTGTCTGAAGTAGAGGAGTGCAGTACAGACAAATTTGCCTAAGGCTCTGGGCCAGAGCTGATGAGACTTCACGAAGATACGGGAACAGGCACATGGATAGGAAAAAGAAAGCCTGTGAAAAATTAAAATGACAAGCCTGGTTAGGGAGCAGAGATAACTGGTGATGTAGTAAAATTAATTACAGTCTGGGTTGAAGGAATTGTGTGCCTAAGACCAAAAAAAAAAAAAAAAAAATTAAAGAAAACCCAAATAACAGCAATGAGATTATAGACCTTTTAATGATCTCTATATGGTATAACTTCCAGTCCCTATTTATTATGGTATTTATTATGGCATTTATTTCTATAGAATGAGAGGTATAAATGTCAAATAAAGGAGGCAAGAGTCCAGTCAGAAGGTTTTTCTCTGAGTTCCTGACTCTGCAAAGAATAACCTTATTAACAGTGAATTGCACTCAAAAATATCTTCACTGGACTAGGAACTGTGAGAGGAAGCCTTTAGTGGATCAAGGAAGCTGCATTATGCAACTCTCCAAGGGTGATTACGGACACGCTGATTATTCAGATTCACCGGTTTTTAGATATAATTTTTTGCAGCCATTATGCATTTGCCAGAATGTGAAATAATTCCAGCTCTCTACCTATTGAAATGTGGGAAATGCTGGGTGATAATCTGTTGGGCAGCATTATTTTGCAAGAGCAAAAGCCAGATATCCCAAAGGATGATTCCAAGGTTCTGGAATAAACCAGCAAGGTGGGATTTCCATGGTGTATCTAAGGACTGTGTTTTTGGGGGAGTAGGAATGGGAGGTAGGTGATACCTGAGGTACAAAAAATTCCCACACTGGGTGACATCATGGGCTGCAGTGGGGGACACTGAAGCTCCAAGAAGTCTAAAACCTACCTTGGAAGAACCTTTGAGAAGTGCCAGAGCCTTTTTTCCCTGGCTCAAACCTCTGTGTGCAGGGCTGGAGCTGCCAAGGAGCTGCCAACATTTCAAAATTTTCAGTTTTCATAGAACTAAAAGTGAACTACAATGACTCTGCCATTAGTGAGTTTTCCAGAAAGGAAAATAAAAAGACACAGAGAAAGTTTTTTTTTTTTTTTATTAATGGAAGTTGAAATGTCTATTGGAGGAGTGTCATTTGGGGAGGTATTTATGCTTTCCTTCTGCTTTCTTTTTCTTTTCTTTCCTCTTTTCCTTAACAAAGAGGACAAAAACAATGGGGAAGAAAGAACAAAGAGGAAAATAAAAGTAGTTTTGAAGTAAGGCCATGGCAGAAGGCTGCACATAAGCAAAGTCAGCCTCTGAACAGTTTCCATATTGTATTAGACCTGAGGGCTGCCAGTGTTGAATACTTGGGGACAAATATAAGAAAAAGGAAAATATGAAATTAGCCCTCCCTGGATTTTATTTTTAGTAAGAAGAGACTTCTGGGATTATTGGTTGCTCCTAATGACTTATTATCCCTAACATTTTATAGAATTGTAGCACTAATATAATGTTAAACTGAATTATCTATATCCTGTGGGGGAAAAAAAAAAACCAGAAAAAAAAAAGAAGGAAAAAAAAGAAAATAAAAAAAAAGCAAACTCTGCTTTTATTTTAAGTGTTCTGCCTGGTATTTTCCAGGGGTGTTTTTGCATAACAATAGGGAGTAATACTTATTCACCTTGCTTTCCAGATGTACCACACACTCTTCATCACTTTCCAAGTCCTGTGGGAGTCCTGTGAGATTCAGGCACCTGACTTAAAATTCAGCTGAACAGATAAAGGGTAATACAGGAAGAGAAGGAGAATATTTATACCCAATCCTCCTGCAAAAAAACCTCTTGATTTGTGCAGTTAAACCTGTGGCATGTGGGTTCTGACTGGGATCCTGACCTTTGGTCCTCAACTAGAAACCCAGAGTCAGGTGGGAAAAAAAAAACCTAACAAGGATGGAAGGGCTAAATAATAAACCCATGAAATTTAATGTTGGGAAAGAAGAGGAACAGAAAGCAGTGACAGAGCCAAGAGAGAGGAGTGAGAAAGGGTCTCTGGAGCAGCTCTGTGAAGGATGGGCTCCAGCCAGGTCAGCCTGTGTTTGTCAGAGACAGGAGCTGCACAAAAGCTGAGCTCAGGGCACCACCCAGATTCCCTGCTGCTTTGGGTGAGGGTCACTTCCCAGTGGATCGTTTTCCATACCTGTGGGTTGGATTAATTTGTGCTTTTTCTCCTGATGCACCTCTCTGTTCCAAAGTACATTAAAGATGAAGCTGGTGCCAAGTCTTGCAGCCATCAAAGGGAGTGATGTTAAAAATATCCCACCCTTTCTCTCCCTCCCCAGACTGTCTCTCCGTGTCTAGGTGCTGACAAAAGTTATTTGTCGTATTCCCTTCATTTGGTGAGTGACAGGAGACTGGTGTCAAGTGAGAAAATGAAATGTAAATTTTATTAAACACCTTCTCATCTCTGTGTATCAATCCAGATTCCAGCCTAACACAGCAAATCAAATCCTGTCTTCACCAGGCCTGAGGGCACACAAAGAATCATTTCTCCTTAATACCATTCCATCCTAGTAAAATATTTTTCTGTTTAGTAAATGAAAATTTAAAATGCAAACCCTATTTTAATCCCAGAGAAAAGATGTGCATTGCAGGGAGAGGGATGCTGTGTTTTGTTCTGTTCTGCCTTGTGCTTTCTTCTGTTTTCAGACACACAAATGGTGCTTAGCTAAAACAAAAATTACAACTCCCTTATAAGGCTTGCCCATTGGGACTTTTTATCTTCATGTCCACCACTAGGCTTAGAAGCTTACTAGTCCAGAGATGATTCAGTATCCACTTGTTTAATGTACAATTGCATGGTAGATTATATGATGTCCTGATGACTGAAACACTATTCCCAAGTGGAAAGTGTCACAATTTCATTGCTGTGGGTCTTAGTACCTCTATTTCTTTGAAGATGAGGCTATTGCTCCACTGTGAGAGGCAAAATTGTCAGCAGAGGAAACTTCTGCTGAGCAAAATCATGGCTGATTTGGGTTTTGGTATTCACAGGCAGAGCATAAAATGACTTGCTTCCTTTGGTAATGGGGAAGATATTTATGGCTATTTATGTGCAGAGTTTGACATTGGGATGGAGACAATACATGCAGGAGATAAACCCTGAAAACAACACAAATTTTTCTTTACTCCCAAGAGGCAGTACTGGAGAATATGTCCAGAGAGATTGTGGACTCCCCATCCCTGGAATGTTCAGGTGTTGGATGGGGGTCTGAACAACCTATCTAGAGGAAGGTGTCCCTGCCCTTGGCAGGGGAATGAATGAGATGAGCTTTAGGGTTCCTTCCAACCCAATCCATACCATGATTCCCTGATTCTATGAATATTTTTATTGAGGCCACTGATTAACCAACCCACCTACATTTCATCTACACTCATTACCACTAAATATTAAAAGTTATGTGTCTAGACTGACTTAACTCTCCCTTGATTGTGGGTAACATCAGATATGGATCCAGGAGGGTGATCCTCTTCATTTTTCATGCACAGCTGTTGCAGGACAGGCTGAATCACCCTGTGCCTGTTTCTCTGCAGGTGTTACCTGAATCACTTAAATGACATAGTTGACTTCCAGCCTTGTCCAGCACTCATTTTCATCTTGACCCAGCTCAGCACTTAATTCCAGTGGAGTGTTTCACTGATCAGTCTGAAACTCAACATGAGTTATTTTCTGATGGAAAAATGCAGAAGTGCTGCAAAAATAGAGGTCCAGTGGTAATTTTACCCACTGAAAGTTGTTGCCTGCTCTTCCATTGCCTCTATTAGTAGGATCTCATTCAGTACCAGCTTCTCTTGGAGGTGGGGTCCTGGAATTGCCTGGTTTTCCCACCTAAAGCAGTCTTAAGAGTTTACAGGAATTCAGAGCTTCAGCCATCTCATAGACTCAGGAGCCAACCAGGTCAGTCAAAGTTCCCATCTTGCAGATCCTCCAAGAAATGCTTGCAGCACCTCATTTCAAGGAAAACGTTCTGGAAAAACAGAATAAAAGGAAAAACAGAACAGAAAAAAATCTGGAAAAAAAATCTAAATAAATCTGAATTAGTTAAAAACAATTTTTAAATTTTTTTTTATTTAAATTTTTTTACATCTCTGGTATTCTATTTTAAATTCAAATTCTCCCTTCCAAGAGAAATAGTAGACTCCTGCTTTTCCCAGCATCTTTAGGAGGGAAAGCCATGCTGTTGTCCATGAACCAGGGACAGATGATACAAAGCAGGGAAGAGTTAAGCATCTCACTAAAGCTTGCACTAGGAGCAAGTAGAAAAGAAATCAGAAAAAAACACCCATTTCCTTTGGCTATCTGTCCTGAGACAGATTCAGTACAGCATTTTGGTTATCTAAGCCTGTTTCAGAGAGGAAAATGAAGACAAGCAACATTGAAAAAGTGATGCAGGGCAAGACTTGCAGCTTATGAATTAGGCTGGATATCAGCTGTCCTCAGTTCAAGTCTGCATCCTGCCACCAATTCCCCTCTCTGACCTTAGGCCACTCATTTAATGTCTCTGCCCCTCAGCTCCTCACGTGCAAAATGAGAATGCTAATGCAGCTTTGCTCCCTCCCTCAGCCCACTCTGCCCACTCCGGCTTCAGGCTGCACTGAGGCTCTTTCTAATGAATTATTTTCCAAAAGTGCAGCTCCATCCTGGCTTCCCAGTTGCAATTGAAGAATCCTTGAAACAAAAAGGTAACAGTGATAGTAGTAATAGTGATAATAATAGAGGTAGGAACAGAATTAGATTTAGAAATAGTAAAAGTAGAAATAGAAATAAGAAATAGAAATGAAATAGAAATAGAAATAGAAATAGAAATAGAAATAGAAATAGAAATAGAAATAAGAAATAGAAATAGAAATAGAAATAAGAAATGGAAATAGAAATAATAAGAAAAAGAAATAGAAATAATAGAAATAATAGTGATAGATATAGATATAGATTTAGAAAAATAAATAGAAGTAAAGAGTAGAAATAGAAATAAGAAAGAGGACTAGAACTAGAAATAGAAATAAGAAATAGAAATAGAAATAATAGGGATATGTTGGAGAAAATGATAGTAATAGTGGTAGTAATAAGGATAGATATAGAGATAGAAGTAGATTTAGAAAAAGAAATAGAAGTAAAAAGTAGAATTAGAAACAAGAAATAGAAACAGAAATGAAATAGAAATAGAAATAGTGATATGTTGGAGAAAATGATAGTAATAGTGGTAGTAATAAGGATAGATATAGGGATAGAAACAGATTTAGAAAAAGAAATAGAAGTAAAAAGTAGAAATAAAAATAGAAATGGAAAAAGAAAGAAATAGAAATAATAATGGAAGTAAAATAATAGTAGTGATAGTGTCAGAGAAAGATGGTAATAGTGATAGTAATAGGGATAGATATAGAGATAGAAATAGATTTAGAAGCAAAACTGATAATAGAAATAAAAGTCAAAATAGAAATAGAAAGAGGACCTAAACTGGCTTCATTTGTGAGGTGTTGAGGGTTAAAAGGAAGGAAAAAGGCAAGGAAAAGTGCAGTCCATGCAGAGGAGCTGTCATGTCACACAAATTGTCAGCTTCCCCACTATCACCAATTCCTCCTCCGCCTCACGGAGTTAAATTCTCCCTGCCTGCAGGGAGGCGGCTTTGGGACTCGGCTGCAGCTCCATCCACATGGAGATCAGTCATTTCACACTGCCACTGGGCTTCCTCACTATTCTAATACAGAACCCATTGCACAGTATGACTAATAATGTTGGCTGTATGAAAGAATTATTTATATAGAGACTGAGAAAGGCCTCCTTGGATTTCCAGACAGGACAGTCTTGATTTGGAGAGAGCAAAGCATAAAATAACTTCAGGGCCATTTCAGGCTGCCAGAGTCTCCAGGAGACAAGCTGACAATTGGTGCTTGAATTTGAAGCTGTGGATGTGTGTGCTGTGGTAAAGCCTCTTCCCTCATACCCTGGAGTCCCCTATCCTCAGAAATAAAGAAGGGACATATAGGGAATGCCAGTCAACACAGGCTTATGGAAAATAGGTCCTGCCAAACTAAATTGAGAGCTCTTTTTCTGATGAGATTACAAGTCCAGTTGATAAAGACAGCTGTATTCAAGCAATAGGCATCTGTGAGGAATTTGACTTGCTATACTATGACCTCTTGATTACAGAACTAGGGAAAAATGCACAAAATTAACATGATGCACCTTAAGTGGATTAAAAATAGGCTGAGAGGATCAAAATGTGTTTACAGACGTCACTGCTGAGCAAGTCTGTTTGTAGTCTGGTCACAGAGGGATCTGGTTATCTGTAAATAAAAAAGTTTAACAAAAAGTTGGCATCCAGACAATTGGTGATTGATTCTCCATCTCTCAGAGGATGATAAATAATGTAAGAGGACAGATCCCTTATGCTGTGTGACCAGAGGATCAGCCACATGTGGATGCCCCATCCTTGGAATTGTTCAAGACCAGGTTGGACGGGGCTTGGAACAACCTGGTCCAGTGAAAGGTGTCCCTGCACATGGCAGGGAGCTGGAATGAGATCTTTAAAGTCCATTCCAACCCAGAGCATTCCAGGATTCTATGAAGTGAGGTATATTTTGTTAGGACAGAAAAATTATACTTAAGGATATGCCTGGATTTACATGTGGGGTTTCTGTCCTGACAGCTGGTGACTGAGAACAGCTTCTCATCATTATAGATAATAACTAACAATTATTTTTGTCAGGATAAAAATCTTACAAAGGAGCTAATGTTATTTTGCTCCATAGACAGGAAGATTTTAAGTTAGAAGAGGTTGCTTTTATTCTAGGAATACCACTGCTTTTGGTTTAGGGATCTGCAGTGGCAGAAGTTGTTTAGAACTTTGTATAGGGTTCACAAAGGAAATACAGATGTGGAAAACACTTTGCTTGGCAGAAAAAGAAGGACTTTTAAACCAGCTGAAAATTAAAACATGAATGGTAGGAGACTTAGAAAGAAGAAATAGAAAATGTGTACAACCTCACCCCTCATCCTGGGAAAATTGTTACAGGTGGCAATGCCGCACCCTGTGACAGCAAGGGGAAGACAGGAGAGAGCCCAGGAAAGGAAGCAGGGCAGCACCTCCAGTCCTCTTTATTCATTCAGAGGTGTTTCAACCCTCTAATATTAAGAAAATTCCCATACAATTCAGTCTTTCCAGCCTGATCGTACCATGGAGCAAAGCTTTGGAGAAGTAATCTTTGAAAGCTCTGACACCATGGTCAGGAACCTAAGCCATATTTTTTCTTATGAATCTCAGGATCTGCTCCTCAAAGTCTTCCCCTCAATGTCAGAGAAGTTTCCAGTGAAAAATAATGGGTGCAGCAGCACTCAAAGTCCATCCAAGTCTATGAGGTCCATTTTCCAGACAGGTAGGGGCCTACAGGGTGTCCTGTATAGACATAGAGAGTCTAAAAGGTAAATGTGTTAATTTACTGCTTCTATTCAGACAAACTCTCTTTCAAAGCCACAGAATCATTAAATCATAGAGTACAGTTTAGTAACTCCAAAAATTCTGCTTCAAATAACTTCTAACATTTACAAAGTTTGTGAGTACGTTCTGCATGGATCATTTTAATGGGCAGATTGAAAACCTTGAGTTCAAGTGTAAACTTACTTTTCAGATGAGCTCCAGCTCTACTCTGTGCAAATGGACAAAAATTGGAGAGGATCACTTGCATTAAGCCACCAAATTCCTCCTCTGCTGTACCAAGAGGTGACACATATAAGCGCATTAATATTGCTTAATAAAAGAAGCGTGTTACAAGGATTATTACAGATTAGAATCATATTCCTGTGCTAAGATTGCTGCTGAGGCTAAGCCAGTACTGCTCTGATCTTAATCACCATAGATATTTCCGAAATAAAAAGAAAAAAAAATACCAACAAACCCACAAGACTATCCTTTAAAACCACTGCACATATTCTTCTCTTCCACCTCTCAGGATGTTTGCTTTGGCGAGGCAAATATCCTTCATCTCAAGGTTTATTTATTGGTTTATAATATTCCTGGGTTGCATAATAGAGAGATGTCTACTAATACTCTAGAGAAAGAGAGATTTCTCATGAATTTTATACACATAATTTCCTCTGGGAAGTGCTGAGTATGATACCTTCTGAAGGACTCTGTGGAAAATTCATGCAAATAAGAGAAAATGGATTCATGGCTTCAGCCTGCAGTTACGTTGTGAGCAGGGTTTTGTGAAACGAAAGCACTGAGGGCTGAAAATGTGGACCCTTTCTTTACACACAATGGGCTGTGGTGCATTACAAGGACTCACTGCTGCTGCTTGCGAGGTCACTGATCAAGGCACTCACAGAGATAAAATTCTGCCTCCTTTACTCATCATGAAAGACTCCCCTGCACCTTGCAATGGTGAAAGTGGATTTATTTTGGACTAACAACAGTCCTCAGAAGGACCTTCCAGCAGACCCTTGACCATGAGCACTGCATGTTTTATACACACTCTGCCCATTCCTGCTGATCAGGAGACTGTGCAATTTGTTGTATAATTATACTGATCTCTCAGTGCTGCTTCCTGAGCTTGCATCTCCATGATCTGGCATCTTTGAAAGCTTCAGGACTTGCCCCATTCACACCTTGCCTGCTTGGACTAAGTTCTGCTGGTCAAAATACCTTTAATGCTGGCCTATGCAGCCTTTCAGCACTGAAAATCCAACTTGTGCTTTCCAAACCAGAATATCCATGTAATCTCACAGATATAAATGAAATCAGCCCCATGGTTTGGTGCGAGCAATGCAAGTAGAGCTGAAATGCATCTGTTTACTCAAAGGCACAGACAAGAAGGACAGAAAAAACCCACAGCTGTGGGCTGAGAGCATTAATCAGCATTTCTGACTTCTGCTTAGCACCCAAATTATTTAAATTTCTCTGTAGGAGACAGGCTTTGAGTGCCATACATCTGTCTCTACAGCTGGTGAAGGGTCTGGAGAACAAGTTTTATGAGGAGAGGCAGGAGGAACTGGGATTGTGAAAGAGGGTTGGAGACAGGTGGGGGTCAGTCACTTTGAGTGACATGACAAGAGGAAACAGCCTCAAGTTTCACCAGGAGAGATTTGCATTGGATGTAGGAAAAATTTCTTCACCAAAACACTTGTCCAGTCCAGGCACAGCTGCCCAGGCCAGTGGTGGAGTCCCCGTCACTGGAGGGATTTAAATTTTGTGAAAATGTGGCACTTGGAGATGTAAGTAAGATTTTTCCTTTCTGACTTTTCCCTGACAACCAGAATTATTATAGAAGTTACTGACATACCATGTTAGATGTCTAAATGATGATGAAATGATCCCTAAAGGATGATAAATACTTTGACCTATTTTATTTTTAAATATTTAACTAAATTTTAAGTTTTCTTCCTCATACACATTTGTTTAAAAATTGTCTTTGGAAAATGAAGCGCCTTAAGCTTTTAGTGATCCTCAGAATACTGATACATTTTTTAAGGAACGTTGACCAAAATTGTCTGTTTTCCTGGCAAAAGTTCTTCCTTGCTCTAGATAACTTTCCACTCAAATGCAAGGGCAGTAGAAGTCAGGGACTATGCACTGCCTGGGACAGGCACTCTTGGTTTGACTGGGAAAGAAAGGTGGAAATATCCTTTTATGAAAAAGAAGTTTGCTGTTACTAACAGGAATATTTCCACTTATATTGTGCCAGCTGAATGCAGGTGTAATTGCTTTCATTTCTTCATCTGAACTTTGTGTGTCCACTGGGTGCATGAAAAGAAGTGTTTTGTCTGTCTTCCTTTGCCATTCCATGTAGGTCATAGAATCATTCAGGCTGGAAATGCCCTCTGAAATCAAGTCCAACTGTCAAACCAGTACTGCCAAGCCCAAAATTAAACCATGTTCATAAGGTCCACACATACATGGTTTTTTTAACATTTCCATGGACAGAAATGGTTGCATTTTTGGACATGTATTGTCAAGCTGGATGTCCAAAATGATTGCTTATTTCTCCCTATCTTCCACAAAATGGGAAAAAAACCCAAAATACTGAGTGTTCTTTCAGAATAACCATATTTCTACTTTTTGCTGTAGATTCTTCCACTGAAAAATAATAAATGTACAGGTAGGTCTTGAGCTTCTGGAGCAGAACAGCACTTCCATATCTCTGGAAGATTAGCTAAAAATAAAGAAAAACTCCTACCACATTTTTATTTTATTTCATTTCAGGAAATATTTAAAAGAGACCATGAAATTTATAAGTGACAATTCCCATTGAATATTGCACAGGTATTGCTGTGAAGTTAAAAAGAATCACCTCATACATAATTAGCTATAAATTTGAATGACAAGAGACCAGGAATTTAGGGGGTTAGTCTGTGTAAAGATGCTGTATCCCCACATTTTATGTACTGGTGGGCAAGTTGAAACAAACCCCAAGATTTTGTCTCTAATAAATCCTCAGAATCTTCAAGGCAACGATAAACCCTGAGTTTTGTTCCATCACACAAAATATCTCCTCGTGGCTTGAATTCCTATTCTCAAAATGCTGCCTGGAGACCAACGCAGTGGAGAAAAAGTAACATAGAAAAATCTAGAAATCCATATTCAGGACAAATAAGTGAATCCTCAGAGGGGTTAAGCAGGCACAGAGGAGCTCTCTGGATTCACACCAACCAGCATCTGATGCCAAATATCACTAATGAAGTCACCAAATAATGCACCCATCCTATTCCCTTATAATCATTCCAATGCCCCTCACAGCTGTTTCCAACTGTGTCTCTGATCTCCTTGCTAAGACATTTAAATCTCCTGTTTCATTTGCATGGTTATCCAGTGAAATAGCTCCTAGTGTTTCTTTCCTTGTTTGCTAAACTGAAGAGAGAGGGGACGAGGAAGGCGGAGGGGGGAGGGATGTAGAAATGTGAGGATTTATCTACATGCAGGGAAATTATTCAAATCTGACAACTTACTTTTGTTCCACGAGAGACTAGCTTGGAGGCTTGGACTCTCACGGGGGCAGATAGTCTTTTTTGTAAAGTCTTACCATAATTAGTATTTCATCCCATCTTGTTTGGCATCCATGTGCTTGCCTGGATTTCCTTACCATGGAGCTGGCTGCACTAGAGGGACCACGACTTTGTTTTGTTGATGGTGTTGGTTTTGTTTTTTTTCTAACTTATTAATAGTTTCTCAGGTCAGCAGATCAAGAACTCTGTAGGAAAACAATCTGCAGGGCAGTTGGGCTGTGGAACAAAGAGCAAGACCCAGCAGAGAACAGGAAAGAGATGTCTTGTGATGGGGACATAAGAAAAACTTGGCTGGTCCACATCAAAGATCCACTTAGCCTAGTGACTAAAAGTGTCCAGAGTGCCAAGGGAATAACAAAACAAGCAGGACAGCAAAGGCTGATGTGTCCCTGGTGTATTCTCCCACTCTCCTATGACTTGCAGCTCAGAGGAAGCTCATTTCTATTTAACATTCCTTGATGATTTCTTGCCATTTATTTGTCCTGCTGTTTTTTTTATAATCCATACAAGTTTTGAGTGTCTTCTTGATATCATACAGCAAAGAATGCATTATTTTGCTGAAGTGTTCTTTGATAAAACAGTGCTTTTGAATGTTTCAAAGCTGTCTCTTGAGCTATTTATTTTATTCATAGTCCTTTTACTGAGAGAGAGTGAATGGTCTTTCCTATTCCACCAAGATCCCTCTTCCCTCGCTGTACATTCTTTTCCAGGATGCATTAGTCTATTCAATTTGTAGGGAACTGAGCCCTGGAAGCAGGACATTTTGGAGGACTTAAAAGCTAATTTTTAAAGATGGATCAGTGCCTGTAAGGAATGTGTATATATTGTTTAATATTAAGCCCTAAAACCTGAATTAGTGTATTATCTTCTGCCTTACCTATTGTACTCTGTTTCACATATTTTCCTCCCCACCTTTTTCTCCTGCTCTTGATTCATTAGTCTCCTTCTCCTTCCACAATTCCAAACTCTCTTTTCTCCTGAAAAAATTATCCAGCTTGTCTGTTTGTTTTTTCCTGCTGTAGAACACATTGAATTACAACTTGGACAAGTCTATGGTGCTTCCCATACTGTAATGGCTGCATCTGACAATACAAAATAAATGAAAAGGAGAAAATGATAATAAAAGATTAATCATAAGATATAGCAAAGAAGTTGGAAAGCATCATCCCCACTTCTCTATTCATTCTCATGCCACATTCCAATTTTTATTTTTTTTTTTTGCATTTGTGCTGGTTCTGGCTTGTTATTTTGCTCAGTCAGAAAGTTGAAATCTCACTTTCCAAGGCAATTGCATCTTACTCTCTGTGTGTTTCCCAAATCCCTTGTTCAGCTCTGTCATAAAAGGCTGGGGTATAATGATGGCCATCTTTTGTTGGGAAGAATCTGTTATCAGTATCCTCAGCCATTTATACTCTGCAGAATCCTAAATTCCTTTCCCACTACACCCCAAGGCATGCAGCACATATTCTCAGCGTGAGGCAATAAAAAAACATCACTGTGGCCATAAGGCAGACCACCCTTTAAAAAAACCAACAGACCCAACAGAAAATAATATTCATGTTCTAGGGCCATGGAGGCATCTCTTGGGATCCTCAGAAGCTGTAACTGTGATGCACTGTGGATGAGACAGTTTCATTTCAAAAGGATTTCATAGAATCATAGGATGATTTGGCTTGGAAGGGACCTTAAAGCTCATCTGATTCCACCCCCTGCCATGGATGGAGATACCTTGCACTAGACAAAAGAACTTATACTAAACTGTGTAATCACAAGCCATTTCTGAGCTACCTGAACTTAAAACCAGGTAAAGAACTTAAAAGGTAAAAATCAGGTAAAACAAGATAAAAACCAGGTAGAAAACTTAAAACTTCTTCACCCTCACTTATTTAGCACTGCAATTATATTTTAGAAGGCTAAAATCAACATAAGTCTTCATGCTTACCCCACAGGTAAGGATGGTGTTTTTGGGAGGAAACAATAGGTTTTCCTTATGATGTGCTGAATTACTGCACTGGAGAAACTGCAGCCAGCCTTGGGCTGATGCATTGCTTTTCTTGTCATTTTGAAAGGAGACAACAGAATTGGGATTTTTTTCTGCCAATAAGCAACAGAAAGACTCCAGCACACAAGGAATAGAGGTGCTGTCCATGCACAGCACACTGTTAATGGGGCACTGCAAAGTTCATCCTCTCATTTTTTTGTCTTCAGTGGCCATGCCTTTGTAAGAACTAAATCTGCAGCAGACACACAATGATTACAAAAGGAGCTACTCCTACCAGAGAAAGGGAAGGAAAAAACCTCAGAGAAAGGGGTGTAGGCTATTTACTCCCTCAGCTACAAATCAGCATCGAACTGGAGTGTAAGGAGTGAATATTAACATTCAGCTGGCTGTTACTGCGAGCCATAATAGACATGAGCATTGACTAGACCCAATATTAGTGATGGTACTGGGAAACCATGCTTGCTTTTGGCTGCCTGAAGGCAGTAGTGATCCCCTGCTTGTCCTATCTGTCAGTCTATTTGATCTCCAAATGAATTGCTTTTGATAACAGCTATATAAATGCAGAACTGTTCCGCTGGGCCTTCTTAAATGAGACTCCTCTCTTTCATCTCCCAGTCATTTCAAAAAGCAGATAGACTTGTTAGAGGTTTTTAATGCAATGATTTATGTTTTATCTTGCCTGGTTTGAGGCAGCATTTATTTAGCACTAAATTCTTCTCAAGCTTATATGTGAGGGAGAAAGGTTTCAGCACAATATTTGAGACTTAAAATAGTGTGTCTGTGTGCACATGTGCATGTGTGTATATGTGTGTGCATGTGTGTGCACTCTGCCTCATCAGAGGAAAATAGGGGATGTGCTTTCTTTTTAGGAATTTAATGCTCCAATTCGCTTGGATCATTGCATCTCCAGCCAAATTAAGAGGAAACAGGAAGCAAACAATATTTAATAATCCTCTGACTAGTAATGTTCAGTCCATGGCAAATAAAAAAATCCTTTGGAGAGGAAGAAAGTGAGCAAAATGATGTATTTTTATGGGATTCAATAAAAGAGAAAATCTCTGTCTCTTTTAAAGTTATTATAATTTTTAGCATTAGCAGGGTGGTTTATCTTTTTCATTTTCCATTTTCTTGTTGCTGAGAAGGACATGCAGCTATTTGGATCTAAAGGTGAACAGCTGATTTTAAATCTCCCATGTTAGAATCATGCAAACATAGAATGGTTTGGGTTAGAAGGGACTTTACAGATATTCTAGTTCCAATTCCCTGCCATGGGCAGTGACATTTTCCACTGGACCAGGTTCTTCCAAGCCCTGGTCTGATTTCATTCATAAGGAAATTAACAATACTCTTGCTGATGTCAATGAAATTGAAACAATTGAGATTCTTTGGAGTAATCCAGGAATGTTAATCCAGACTCCATATGAAAGGATGAGTTAAAATTTCAGGCTTGGGAATTTTTTTTCCCCTTTGTTTGACTGTAACAATGGTTGCATTGGTGGTACAATTCACCTGTTTATTCCAATTGTGAAAACTTAAGTTATAATGGGACATCCACAATGGATGGAAGAGAAAGTTCTTTGCAGACAACTGCCCTAAATATCTTTGGGACAAGAAAACAACGCTCTAAAGAGGCAAATTTTTGGAAACAGGAAGCTGGCTGGGCTGTCACATGGACAATGCTCTCAGGCACAGGGTGAGATTGTTGGGGTGTCTGTGGAGGGCCAGGAGTTGGACTCGATGACCCTTGTGGGTTCCTTCCAATTCAGGATATTCTGTGATTCTATTACTCAAAAACTTCCTTTCTGCCATGGAAATACATAATATAATAAAAGGCGCTAACTGAAAAAAAAGGAAAATTTATGCAATTTAAACCATCTGTTTAAAACAAGGTGATATCTTTGATGTAACAAGTAACTGAGAAGTAATAGGAAAATTAGCCTATTTATCTTTGAAATGGCGAGATTCACTTTTTGTCTCAGAAGGAGAAAGGAGATCTGGATTAGTATCAGTGTCAGACACACGAGTGACTGCATTCTCTCAGATCCCAAGTAGGGGTAGAAGCATGAGGATGCTGTAGAGGACATCTCCAAGGGTTTGCCAAGCTTAGATACATATTTTACAACAGAGATCCAGTGGCACCTTGGTTTCTCTCCCTTAGCTACAGAAGGAATTTAGGGATGTCAAACAAAATTGGCCCTTCCTTTTCTGTTCCAGAAAAGGTTCTGTTCCGGTGCAGCTTCATTAGTCGAAAAGCTAAACATTATCTCAACAAGAAAAGATAAATCCTGAATAGCCTGGTGGTTTAAGACTCTCCTGACAGCTGTTGGCTTCAGCTCAGTTAAGTTCATTGAGACCCTCTATCCCACTTCTTGGAGCAACTTTCTGTGCTTTAAGGATCTAGCGGAAAATGACCTTACCCTCAGCACTGGCATTGGAACTCAATGACCTTTCAGGTCCCTTTCAGCCCAAACCAACCCAGGATTCTTTGAATTTTTAAGATATGTCCCTTAGTTTGGGTGCCAAGTGTCCAAACTGCCTGTGCTGGAATTGCCTGTCAGGTGGGCAGTGACCACCATCCTCAGCACTGCACAACAGGACCCCTTAACTTGAATTGTGAGAAGAAGGACACACAATAAATACTCATTATCCTAGCCTAAAATGCTTCCAAAGAATCAAAATAAATATGTAAAGAAACAGAAAGCTCAGGGTTTTTTTGGAAATCATAAATCTAGCAATTTGCCATTAGTATTAAAAAGTAACTTCCTGCCAATGGATACTTGAAAATGTTTTCAAAGCTTTACATGCCCATGCTGTATTTGTATTTATATTTGTTTATACATATAAATGTTATTAATGGAAAAACTGCAACAAGATTCAGAAGGCATTTTTTCTAAATTTCATTATGAATTATATGAATTGTCAGAATATAAAAATATGAAAATATATAAAATTGTCAAAATATGGGATGCAGGACCATAGATGTATTTGCTTGTTTTCAGACATCGCCTCCTTTGAGAATGATGTCAAAGATTGATGCAAAAACTTTAGGTCGCTCAATTCTGCTCTTATCAATATCATGACAAGTTTTATTTACTTTAGAAGAAATATCATTGATGAAAGACTAGCAAATTAATTTTAGTCCAGATTTATATATACATACGTATAAACCACATATCTATATGTATTTTTTTCCACAAATCCCATCTATATCTCCCCTGAGACAACTTGAGGCCATTTCCTCTTGTCCTGTCCCTGTTCCCTGGGAGCAGAGCCTGACCACCCTGGCTGTCCCCTCCTATAAGGGAGTTGTGCAGAGCCACAGGGTCCCCCCTGAGCCTTCTTTTCTCCAGGCTGAGCCCCTTTCCCAGCTCTCTCAGCCCCTCCTGGTGCTCCAGCCCCTTCCCCAGCTCCATTGCTCTTCTTTGGATGTGCAAAGCTTATTACCTCCATAAGAAATTGATCCAAACATAGCTGAAAACAGAAAGATTATCCCCAAAAAATTATGGACTGGGGAAGGCCAAAAAGCATAGGCTATATGTGTGCTATACAATTAGGTAGAGGAAATTTCCCTGACATTTAAAACTCGTAGTTCCTGGACCAGGAAAATTTTCAAACATGCATTTTGTGAGGGTCCACAAAGAAGGGACTAAGAACTTTTATAATGGAAGTGGCTAAACATCATAAATTCACTTTAGGAATAGTGATCAGTCAGGGAATATTTAATTTACCATCAGACATATCAGCAAGATTACTCCAGGAGGAAGGTGGGGGTGATCTGAATGCTTCCTTCTGCTTTGTGTGGTTTCAAAGAAAAAAATTAAAGTTCCAAATGCTTACATCAGATTTACGAAATATGAGGAGAAAGTGATATCAAACTTCTGCTATTCAGGTAGCGGAGAGAACAGAAGACACACACTTTCAGGAAAGTTGAAAAATTATTTGAGTAATGAAATAGAAGCATTATTAATCAATTTTGACAGATGAGAAACTACAGTATGGAGACATTAAATCCAGAATTTTGTGCTTCATTTATGTATATATAGATATATAAATTTATATATGAGAGCTCCTGCTGTTATAGAGGACTCAATGAAACTGGGCAAGTTTCTAAAGAGCACAGTATGCTGCAAACATGGCCTTAAGCTGCACAATAAAATCTGAGTGCTGTTGATGGCGGTAGAAAAACATGAAAATGTTCCATTTGAAATGTCTCCTTGTTGAAAAATGTTTCTTAAATTGGAGTTTTCTATAGGAAATGTTCGTATGAGAAAAATGGCTTCCATTTTTGGCAACTGAATATTGGCCAGAATTCAATTTTTTTTTTCCCAGCTATTGGCTTTCTGACAAAAATTTAAATACTTTCCAAGGCAAGGCTATCTGAAAATGCATAATTTCAAGTTTTTGTCTAACTGCTGTTTTAGAATAAAACACCTTTTCTATCTGCTAGTTGTCTGTCTTATAGGAAGGCACCAAGGAAGGGAGTGAGTTTGTTTGCTGTAAAGCCTTATTGAAAATGTGATAGACCCTGCAAAATGCATCCTTAAACTACTCATGCCCAATAAAATGGTGGCAAAACCATGAATTACTCTTGGCTTTTCCAAACAAAAGGTCAACACCTTTCCCTCGGTCTCATGCAATGACCCATGGATATTATGGAGCAGAAAATCAGGAATAAAAATTCATGTTCTGCTTCTGCTGCCCAACACAACAGCTCATGGCACCTTGGCAGGGGAATTTCCATACATGCCATCAGTGAATTCCCTTTTTACCATTGGGGAAAGCAGACTCCACCCTGGTAGTATTCTTTTTTGTTTGCTGTCATTCTGCAAAGGTTCAGGCAGATAATTTTGGGTTGGATCAGGGGGATTGCAGGGAGAAGAAGGGCTGCAGCACTCCAATATTTTCCCCTGTATAGCATCACTTATTAAAATCCTGTTGTCCTGACCATTGTTGCTGCAATTGAAGTCTGGTTTATTTACTTGAAAATCTGATTTGTTTCATTTTATTACTGTGTTTGCCAAGTAACTGATATCAGATTCTGCAGGAAAGAGCTGCCATTTACCAGCAGGCTGTGATGGCTCTGACACGGTCTGCAGGACCGGCTCTGAGGCTTGCTCTGCCCCCAGGGCTCGTGCAGAAATAAGATTACTGGCAATAACTGCTTCAACTGCTTTGAATAACAGACACAACTCAGAGAGCATAAAATTAACATAAACACAGCATCAGTGTGTTCCCTTGGCAGATACGAGACAGGCAGGATATGGAAAATTGACTGAAATGGGGTCAGGCGCTGCTGAAATCGGAAAGGCAGGAAGCTCTGCCGAGCAGAGGGGCGCTGGTGCTGCTAATAAATAAATAAATAAAACTGTGGCCATGAAGTTTTAATGATAACACATTTGGATGGGTTGGTATTAAGAATGCAGCATCAATGGCAGAACACCCAAAAATGTTGGATTTCCAGGGAAATTAGTCTTTGCCATCCTTTGGCTTTTCACTCCTGATTGGAAGGAGGGAGGGGGAAGAAATAATAATGATAACAGAAATAACAGCAACTTCCTGTGGAAAATTTCCTGCTTGTTTTTTGGGGGGTGAGGTAGAAAGAGAAAACATGAAGGGAGGGCACAGGGTGATAACTTGAGGAGGATGCCCTAGATTTGTTAATGAGTGGTATCAAGTATTTTGCAGCACTCCTATCTCTTTTCATTTATCAAATATTAAAATGGAAGATGCTTCCTGAGACATTCAGTAAAGAAGTACATTAAGAGGGGAAGGCACAGCAGCTCTGATTTTAGAGTTTTTTATAATGAGGTATTGCAGATACCACTTGGAACAGATTTACCCATGGAGCCCTGGATTTCCAAGCCCTCAGACCTGTTCATACAGAGAGAGTAGGAACCAGCACGTGCTTATAATCAGGAGTTCCTCAGCAACCCAAGGTACTGAAAAAGACCCATAATGAGTGTGTTTATCTCATAACCAGCAGGAGATTTGGGATATTGTCTTCAAAGCAGCCTCCCCTCCTTTGAAGAAGAGATGCCAAAGGAGGGGAATCCACATTGGTGGAGCTTAGGTGGTTTTCACTCAAGAAAGAAAATGTTTACGACTCCGTTCCTGCTTCCCACTGTTGGGAGTTTGTCCTTTGGATGAAATGGGGACTCTCCAAATCTCAAGATAAAAACCATTCACTGAGCCAAATTACAAAGCAGAGCCTGGAACCCATGTTCAGAAAAGATTTCACCCATAGGTACTTCAGACTGACAACATATCCATGTTTCAACAATCTTTAGCCAATGATAAAGAAAATTTAAAAAAACAATATTTTCCCAAAATTTGTCAACGATGGTTTGGGAAGTTTATCTTCCTTTCTCTTTTTCTTTTGTTCTCGTTCTCCATCCTCCTCTTTCTCTCCTGCAGAAGCTTTTTCAAGGCCTTGGTAGAGAGTATTGTGGTGTTGTCAAATATAAATATTTACCAGAAAAATGATTTGTTGATGGTCAGAAATATTGCATGAGGTTTTCAATGTCACAAGTGAAGGAGAACAGCCAGAGGTGTGTGCTAACTTTAGCAAACAACCTTCAAGACAATAAACTGTGCTGAGAGATAAAGGAGAAGGATGGCTAAGAGCAAATCATGGCATAAAATATTTTTTTATTGAGGTTTATATGAGGAAATGAGGTCTAGACAACTCTGGAGTGAGTTTTAACATTCTAGCCATAATTTCTTTATTATTATCATTATTATTACTATTTTCATGATCTTTATAATTTCCTGAATTGAAATAGGGTCAGAGAAGACTCTGAGAAATAAGTACTGCCAGCCTAGCTAGCAATTGCCTTTAAAAAAAAATTAAAATCCTGCTATTGTGAGGTTTCAGGGCCAACAAAATTTATGAGCAAATTTTGGATGTGAACTGAAACCCTTGACGGTGTGCCCTTGCCTGTAAAAATAAGCTCCAATGACCCTACGTCCCTTGCTGGTAGATCCAGAGGAAAAGGCAAGTTTCAAAAGGCCGGGGAAACTAAACTACTTTTTGCCCCTTAAAGGTGGTCCTTTCAGGTCAGAAGGAAGCCATGTGGGTGTGGAGCACTGCTCTAGCACGCCTGGGGACAAATAAAGGACTTTGTTCTCCCCAAGGCATCAATCCAGCATCTCTCATCAGCACCACATTCGTTAAACAAATAAGCAGATGAATGTACCAGAAGAACATGTGAGGAAAAAGAAATCAGACTTATAAAACAGCTTGGAGTCCAGCCATGATTTTCCTATGGAAAAAACCTTCCATCCAGTCTTCTTCTCACAAAGGATCTTTTTCTCTCTTTCTGTTGGGGTTAAACAGCATTTCATTGATTTATTCAGTAATATAATTGAATCTGATGACAGTGGCAGGACTAAGCCCTCAAAGACTGCAGCTTGCTGGCACATCATGGTCCTCATTCATGGAGTCTGACTGCAGATCCTGTTTAGATGCAGAGTAGTCATGGGCTCCCTCCATTTTCCATGGGAAGGGATAGGCTTCTCCAGAGAGTGGTGCACCACTGGCCTGGACTAAATTGCTCCCTGACATCACTTTTCACAGTGACTGTAACTGGGATTTTGGGTGACTACGTAGGATACAAATTTAGTTTATTGGTAGAAATAGAGCCTTAGCAGTCAAAACTCTCATTGTGTCTTGCTCCTTCTCTGTCTCCACTTGATAACATATCAAACATGGATGAAAATATGCATCAAAAGCTTTGCAAATCAGATTATTTTTGGGGTTTTTTTGTTTGTTTGTTTGTTTTGTTTTGCTTTTTTGTATTTTTTTCTTTTGTTTTTTGATTGTTTGGGTTTTTTTGGTTTTTTTTTGTTTGCTTTTTTTTTTTTTTGTGTGGAATCACAGAATCGTTTGGGTTGGACAGGACCTTAAAGATCATCTAATTCCAGCCTCCTGTCACGGGCAGGAACACCTTCCACCATCCCAGGTTGCTCCAAGCCCCATCCAGCCTGGTAATGGACACTTCCAGGGATCCAGGGGCAGCCACAGCTTCTCTGGGCAACCTGTGCCAGGGGCTCACCACCTTCACAGGGAAAAATATCTAGCCTAAATCTACCCTCTATCAGCTTAAAGGTCTTTGATGAGTTGTGGCTTTAGCTAATCAAATCCTGGTCAACTACAAAGGCTTGTAACTTTTATGATCATCTTTATCTTCTTGGTATTGAATTCTCATGTATATAAATCCAGATTTGAAGGATTTGGCTGAAAACTAGACCCCAAGTGAGATGATTAAAAGATGTTAAAAATGGTACCACCCATTTTCAAAAATTATCCAAATGTTGACATTCTTCTCTCTGTGCTTCCATCTATCTCTGTCTCACCCACAGTGGCCATTTTTACATGTGCTCTTTCCTTATTCCAATAAAATATAAGTGCACAACTTAAAAAAGATTTTAAATTTTCACAGAAAGATTTATATTATTGAAAATACCACATAATAAACTTCTGCTCTCTGTTACCAGGTAGCTTCAAGTAAGACCAAGACTTTCTAGTCTCTAGTCCTCCAAACATGATCTAATTTCATTTAGGACCATCAAAGGTTAAGGTTAAGAAACAAGATGAAAATTACTTTAAAAGACTGAAAAGATACATTTGTTGAAGTATTATGAAACTTCTATAAACATTTTTAGAAGCTGTTAATGTAACCATTTGTATCAATTACTGTTCAGTAAGAATTCCAATTCAAATAAGACTGAACAAACATTCTTAGTTTTGGGACATTAATAAGGTGTCCATCCTAGAGAGACTTATTTTCCTGTCTTTTGAGCTCTCTTGACCATAAATATATACTGTATAAGGCCATATGTATATTTTTTACAAGACTAGAAACTCAATTTACTTTTTCTGTAGTCCCCACATTTCCATGTGCTGAAATTAGTTGAGATCTGCAGGAGTATTTAGAAACTTTTCACTTAAACAGTAGTGCTGGAAAAAAAAATTAAAAAATACACTTTTAATTGGATGAGTACCATGGGAAAAAGAAATAAATTAGCCTATGGTCTCCTGAATGTTGTTTTGAATATGAATGAAGTAAATAAAAGTATCTTTCTTGTTCACAGTAATGTTTGGATGCTAAACAGAGTCGTGGAAGGATGTTGCAACAAGGTGGAGGTCGGACTTTTCTTCCAGGGAACAATAGACAGGAGAAGATGAAATGGCCTCAAGCTACACCAGGGGACATTCAGGCTGGACATCAGGAAGAATTTTTTAATGGAAAGAGTTTTTAGGAATTGCAAAAGGCTGCTCATGGACAGTGGTGGAATCATTATCCCTGGAGCTGTACAAGGAATGACTGGAGGTGGCACTCAGTGCTCCTGGCTCTGTGACAAGATGGGAATTGGTCACAGGCTGGACTCAATGATCTTGGAGGTCGTTTCCAACCTAAATTATTCTGTAATTCTGTGATTAAACTAAAAAATGTTGACGGTCTCACAAATATTTTCTGGAAAGGAAACTTTCATTGTTATGATACAATGCCATTTAATGCCAAATTTCCAATGATCTGATTAATTCCCTCAAACGCCTGCTAACCTTCCTTCATTCAATTTTCCCTCCTGAAAATGACATCAGCGGCTTGCTGGTGAGCAGCTTGGTGTGAAACAGAGGCTCATAATCAGGTGCCACTTGGCCAAGATACCCAAATCAACACCTTAACTATTCTTGGTCCTGCTGATGATGGTAGACTCAAGCTCCTGGTTCCACCTATGCTTGTGAGAGATCCTCAGCTTTGGAAACAGCTTTGCTTTTATTTGATGTATGTCTTGAATCAGGCAGGTAATGAGCCACCAGCCATCACAACTATTCAATTCATAATTTAATCTCTAGAACCAAAGTGTCTAGAGTTACAATATAAGTTACCTATTCCATGTTTAGAAATCAGTTTAAGTGGGGCAAAGCATGACAATCTGATGAGAAAGCTGTAGCACAGACACAAAAAAATAGTTTTTTCTATTATTTAAACAATATTGAATGTCCATCAAAAAAGGAAAACAACAGGACTCTAACAGGAACTGAATGTAACCCATCACCATAAAGTGAAAGGTAAGTAGCATTAGTTTATCCATTATTTACCAAACTTTTTATTTCTATTTTGGCCTAGATAAATTCCATTCTCTCCTACAAATATATATAGGCTCATTTTACATATCTCAAGTGATGAATATGCCCCAGTGAAAATTTCCCAAAATTCTCAATTCTGACACTTTCTATATCACTGCTAACTTTTCTAGAAACTTCAATCATCAGCATTTTCCTGATTTTGTTCTATTGTTTATTCATTACACACTTCTAGAGATCTTCTAAAATCAATACTGAGAAGTGAAAGTTCTTGGACAGGACACTTGACCACTTTTTAAAATATGTGTCAAAAATGGGTTAGAAAAATTGCTCTGAGAAAGTATCTGTTTCTTTCCGTTGATCATAAAGAGGTGCTGGAGAAGAAATTTGGCCTGACATCCTGATTTTTAGCACAAACTAAAGTGACCCAGGTTTAATGCCATCACTCATTTATGTCTGCATATCTCTAGTTCTTCTACCATCACTGCACTGCTCTGCCACTTGTGGAAAAAACAAGGAATGGAGCCCAAGGCAACAATAACACCACTTGTTTTCTTTGAGACTGAAGGTGGTAACTCTGTCCAGACATTGATCAAGTGAATAAAAAACAGAACAAAGTTAAGTACATTTTCATTGTTCTTGTTCACTTTATTGCTAAATTTCCTGGCTCTGTGGTGAGTACCTGAACTGGTTCTTTATGCAGAGATACTCACTCCTGCTGAGGCTCTTACATATTTTATTATTTATTTTCTAGTAATTAGTCTGAACCACTGACTCAAACAGAACTAGCCAAGTGCAAAAGAAAATATAACAAAAGTCCCCCAATATGGTGCCTTGGCCTGGGGCGATCAGCAGCTGATGGCTAATGGGACAGATGATGCTCCTCTCCTCAGTTCATCCATTTAGCTGCTTGTTTAAGACACAAGAATGTCTCTGTGCCTTGACCCACACTTTGACATTTGAAACTTTCATACGTGTCTTGGTCAAGATGGACAGATATTTTTTCCTGACCATTGGAAACACCGCTTTTTTTTTTACCTAAACTTCAAATCTGAAGTATTTTGCTTTGCAAATACAAACATGACACCTTTCAAAATTAAGATGTCCTTTTCCCCCTTTCAACAGTGCTTACCAGGGGTATCTGCATCTCTGAATATACTGCAAGCTCCTCTCCTGGAAAAGCAAAAAGTGCAAATGCAGTTCCATCACATCAGATCTGGGAGATGCAGCATGGAACTAGAGAAGGAGGAGAGAGCAACCTGGATTATGTAAGGTATGACATCATGTATTAATAAGCCTTTACAAACTGAATTAACTTGGGAGGGGGAGGAAGAATAAGACCATGCAACCAGGTAGCCACCAGATAAAGGCACCTACAGTTGATTCTGGTCTTAAGTTTTTCTCTGTCGGGACAGATGTGAATCACAGATGACACAATTTGCCTGTTGGAGACACCTCTGTCCTCTTTGGGAATTAGCTGAGATCAGATGGCTGAGTTTAAGGCAGATAAAATGTGATAACATTAATCTGAGCCTTAATATGATAGTTACATCAAAACTGGAAAATTATCTATAATCTGGGGCCCTAGATGTCTGGAAATTTATTAGTGGGTAGTTAAAATCACTGAATGAAAAAATGTGGATGCTCCCTAAAGCTCCTGGTTTACTAAAGGCCTTACACACTGGAAGATATTCCACTCCTATTGCTTATTGAAATAATAGTTTAGTGTAACTATTAGGAGGTGGTTTATATCCACAACTTCACAGAGCTTTTTAAAACACATCAGATGTCCCCACTGCACATGTCACATGTCCCAACTATTTTTTTCATACTCCCTGCCCTCTGGTACATGTCAGTGCTGCTCCTGAGGTCAAACAGAGTGAGAACCTGATGGCAGGAATCAACACTGATTTCCACATTGTCTGTGTTTATTTCTGTTTGTTCCCTTGGGGACTTAGAGGTTTGTCTGTTTTGTTTTCTTCTCATTTTCTTCCAAGGAACTTTGCTGCTGCCTGTAAGGGAGACAATCCAGCTTTGCTGGGCAAAGGGGAGCATGGGAGCTCCCTGAAAATGTTGAAAACTCTTTGCACTCCTGAATGTTTGCTTAAGAAAAGTCAGATTACACAGCTGAGTGTTGGCTGTGCAATAGGATTTGCACCTTGCAGGTGCAGAATACCTTTCCACTCTTGCTTCCAGAGCCCCAGTACTGTCCCCAGTGCACAAACTCCCCCTACAAGGCAGAAACTGGCATTAGAAATGTAATCCACAGGAAGTTGTGTCAGCAGTCTAATAAATCACCAGGATCTGCTCCTAATCCATAGAATGGTGTAGGCTACCTCATAACTGTGCCTCTAGTACAATATTATCTTTTTGTTCCTCCAAACTCCTTTATCCTTCCACCCTCCAGTTTCCCCTTTGGACTGGAAAATCCCAGGCCTCTGAGAGGAGGTGCTGATGAAAGAAAAATTGTAATTGGACTACTCATCCTCTTTTGAAATGAATGAAGCCAGTAGATCAAATTCACCATCAGTGGTGAGGTGTCTGACTCAAAATTAGGAAGGACATGCAGAGACTGATATTATAGACCATAAAATAACAGAATGGGTTGGGTTGTAAGAGATTTTAAAGATCATGTAGATCCAACTCCCTGCATGGCCAGGGAACCTCCACCATCCCAGGTTGCTCCAAGCCTCATCCAAGCTGTCCTTGAACACTTCCAGGGATGGAGCAGCAACAACTGCTCTAGGAAACCTGTGCCAGTGACTCTTCACCCTCTTCATATAATTTTTTTTTATCTCCAATCTAAATCCACTGGGCTTCCATTTTAAACTGGTGTCCATTGTCCTACCACTACAGACACTGCAAATTTTTTCTCTCAATCTCTACATCACTTTTAGGATCTACTTCAGCTTCTATAACTGTATGCCCATCTGATTTAAAGATGCTGCAATTCCAATGTGGGTGTCCACAAGAAATCCTGAAAAAGGCAGCCACTCTTGAAAGTGACCCCAGCTGAGGGTCCAAACCCAGAAACTTCTGAAATCAGCAGCAAAGTAAGAAAAAATCTGCTTCTAAAATCTGATCTCTCAAGAAAAATGGAAAAGAGGAAAGGTTTTTTCTTATTCTTTGGGAGTCCTTTTTTTCCTCTGATTGAAAAGTAGGTAAAAGGATGGGATTTACTCCTTAAACTCAGTGATGCTTGTTTCCATCCCTGACTCCTGCCATTTCTCCCTCTCAATATTCACTGTCCATCACTTTCTCCAGACCAAGTTCTCAAATTCTCTTTTATTTGCCCAGCTTTGCCAGTTCTTACTCTCACCCAAAATTCTGCCTTGCAGTGTTCCTGGGACAGCTTTTTATTTTGATCCCCCCCCCCCTTTCCCTGTTTTTTAGTGTAAACTAAACTGCTGAAGCCAGAACAAAGTCATCAGTTTTTTTGAGATTGTCACCTGAGATCACCTTTCTGCCTGCAAACTCTCATGTTACCTGGCCAGAACAGGTTTTTATTTTTGCTGCTGGATTAAATGCACTGTAACTGCTGCCACCAACAGGACATTTAACAAAAATAGACATTTTTCCACCCACTGCTCTAACAGCTCTATCTCAGAAAGAGATAATGACTAGATTAGAAGAATTTACGTTCTAATATCAGTTTATTTGCTGTAACAAGCTCCCTTCTGTACTGTCTCTCTCACAACTGTCCCTCCAGATGATCCAAGTGGAACATGCAGCTTTTTACCATCCAGATTGCAAGAGGCATCTGAAACCTTCCTATTTTAAATATGTCCATTTTATACAATGAATAAGGAAAAATAACAATGTTAAGAGAAAGGAGAAGTGAAGAAAACATGATAAATACTTTCACCTGAATCATTGATGATTATGACTTAAAGTCACTGCTTTTAGTGAAGAAGTTCAGCAGTAAAATCCGTTTTCCAGCGTTGAAAAAAAAAGGCTCTGTTTTGTGCCTGCAAGTCCTTCTGCTGCCTGATTATTGATTTTCCAAAACTGGCTGCCTCAAAGTGAGAATTCTATCAGCAGTTCACAAGTTGCAGCACAATGTTAGTACAAAGTGCTGAACATTGTTTTTCACATGCTTTAGGATTCTTATGGGCTGTACTCTAAGTTTATCCCCAAAAGTCTAAATGGCTTCGTTGTTCAAAAAGAGAATTTCCAGAGAAAAATAAAGCTAAGAAATTTTTTGCTATAAAAATGAGATGCAAAAAAGCAATTTTCTTATTAGTTTTTTCTAAAACATTAAAAAAAAAAGAAGAAATATTTAAGACATCTTAAGAAATCAGGAAGAAATTAAATTGAAATAAAAACATGGACTTAACTGCAATCTTATATGCAAAGAAAATGTTATATACAAAGAAAATTTGGTGAATATACACAAACTCTCTCTTGTACTAATAAAACCAGAATATTACACCTCTTAAAAGTCAGTTTGATTTCTTTTTTGTTTCTTTGTTTTTAACACACACTTGTCCCACTACCTTTAGCTCAATGTAAGCTACACTGAGGAGTTTCACTTTGACTCTGGTTGGTTTCAGGCTTCCAATTAGCTCCAGATCCACTGAAATTCAAAGCCCTCCTGAGTAGGGTGAAGGCATGTTTATTTGCATTTTGGAAGGAATTTTTCCCATAAAAATTACTTGAACCTAAATTCCTCTGCCATGTTGCCATTTAATTTTGTGGAGAAGAATTTAATGGGGGATTTGGATACCTCATGGTTCAATTTGCATGTCGTTGGGATTAAGGAAATTATTGTGAGGGAAGGTGTAGAGCACAACAGATAATCTGGGATGATTCTTTATTTAATTCTGGAACAACAGTGCTGAAACAAGGCACTGTTGTGGAGTTGCCATTGGACTGAAGCCTATTTCGTTCAATTTCCATGTACAGGGAAATTGCTCCCAACTCCCTCAGGCAGCTTTGCAGATCTGCTCAGGGATACTGAGGAAAATTAATCTGAATTAATTTTAGAAGTGGATTAGTTCAACTAAATTAAAACACCGTGTGGACTCTCTCATTCAGAATTAAAGTGGCTTTAATTCAGTTTTGTTTCATTCAGTTTAACATTGGGTGAAACAGCAAAGTTTAGGTTCCTTTAGATTGATGTGCAGATGATTGCAATTTAAATTCCCACATTCAATTATTTTGGAATTATTGACTGTCTCTTCATACAGAATAATTTAGTGCCCATGACAGATAGAACATGGGATACCAGGATCTCTGTCCACAGATGGGACAGGGACAGCGAGGTGGATTCCTTTCCCCCCTCCACCTTCTCTCAGCTTCTGCTCAAGAGAAACCTACAGGAAGGACCTTGCAGCCCTTTTGTGCATTTAATCCTAGGCTTTCCTCACAGCCTGGTTAATGGAAGTGTTTAGGAATGGTGACAGTGTGAAATGGAATAAATTTTCAAACTTTTTTTTATTAGAAGAATAGTTACAACTTCCAAGTCACTTGTGGCATGCACTGTATTTGCAGTGTTGGCCATTGCAATTCTCCAGAGCCTCCTGCTCCTCTCACCTCTTCATATAAATAATTATATTTTAAAAATATGGACTATTTTAATCAGAGAAGGCAGCAAAAGAGAAAACTTATTTTTATATTCAAATACCTTGGGAATATAAACAGATCTGTTTTCTCATGGACAAATTCCCTGTTTTATACATGTGAGAGACCACGTTCCTGTTGATGGTGGGGTATTGCTGATACACACCAACAAGAAAATAGGGCATATCAACTAAAAGAATCCTGACTCACATTAAATCAATTAAAGGTATTCTCCATCTGGTTCTACCCAAGGGGTTTGCACTGATTTAACTAAATTGGTTTCTAAACTGATTTAGTTAAATTGGTGCATAAACTGTGGATAGAGCAGCCAGAAGAAAGTACAAAAGAATCTAAGTCAAACAAACCCAAGTGAGGATAAGACCTGTAGTGAAATAGTAGAGGAAGAGATTAAGTGGCAGCATAACCTTTAGGTGTTGTGTGGAGGGATTCTGAGCAGAGCTGTAAATCTGACAAAGATGTGAACCTCTGGCTCTGCCAACACTGGCTGTCAACCTAAAAGCACTGGGAGGTGCAGAACTGAGCTGGGAAACCTGAGGAACATTCTCAGAAACATCCAGAGTGGTGGCACTGAAGATGCTGGTGTACCTGGAGCTTCATCCAGGCAGCGCTGACCTACAGAAAACAGAAAAAGATAGCAACAGAAGTGTAAAAATCATAGAGTCACAGGATGGTTTGGGTAGAAAAGGACCTTAGTGACCATCTCGTTCCAACCCCCTGCCATGGACAGGGACACCTTCCATTATCCCAGGTTGCTCCAAGCCGCATCCAACCGGGCCTTCACCAATTCCAGGGATTGGATGCCAACAACTTCTCTGGGCAACCTGTGCCAGGGCCTTACTATCTTCACAGGGATGAATTTCCTCCTAATATCCAATGAAATTCTACCCTCCTTCAGCTTAAAGACATTAAGTGCTTGTATTTAAGGAGGGTGGTTAAGAAATGCACAATTGCAGATGTCAGAGGTGACAGAGAAGAGGTAAAGGCAAAAGCCATTCCTGGCTCAACTTTGGTACAAGGTGGTAATTTCATGGTTAAAACTATTCCTAGACAGCCAAAGTTCAGATCCCAGAATTGCTGCTGATTCCTCTTATCAGGCAGTAAAGAAATCATCTCATGCACCTATCTCAGTTCATCTGCAGTGGTCACCACCATGGTGGAGCTGGAACTGCTGCCAGTGTAGCTTAGACAAGGGAACTGAGCCTTTCTTAGTCAATTTTTGGATATATTTCAGGAGCTAGCATCAGCTGTGGACCATTTCCCTACCCATGGCAGGTGGGTTGGAACCAGATGGTCTTTAAAGACCCTTCCAACCCAAGCCATTCTGAGATACAATGATTCCCAGTGGGCAGTCTGGGTGTGATCATATTATTCTGAAGGTCTAAGGCAGTTTAATCACAGAGTTCCATCCAGACAATGCCAAATGGCTCCAGAGCAGAGTGTGTCCTAGAAAAGTTTTATTTGCTAGTACATGTGTGGCCTTTGTGACTTCTGTAAATTTAAACTGGAGCCTTACCTTGCATGTGTTTTGTGTACATGTGACAGTTTGGGAAATAGGACATGGAAGGGTCAGTTGAAGATATTTAGAATGTCCAAAATCTGTTACATTAATTTTGGCTCCCTGTTCTTTCACACTAAGTAAAGAACCAATCACAGATCCTGTTCCTATGAATGAATTTTAACAGGGTGTTGTGTTATGTTATCCATCTCACTTGAGTTAAGCAAGAGACAAAGTTATTAAGATCGTGTATCATTGATTTGCAGAACTGCTTCACCAAATCACCCTTGGTTTTGGAGTTATAATTGCAGTAAGTGCCAGCATTCTCTATTTATTTTCATGACTATTCTGATTATAATTTCCCTGGGTGCAAGCCTGGTTTTCATACAATTTTTGGACAACTCTGAGGAAATAATCAGTGTCTGTGGTGATGGGACAGAGAGAAATTATGCACAGAATGAACCTTCCTGATGTTTCCTGATGTTTTGAGGTTGTGCTCACATGACTAACACAATTTATTTCCTGTTCAACCCCCATAAATCTTTTAGTTGGCATTCATGAACAGGTTTGGGTCTTCCTGCTTCCCATGCGAGCCAGCTTCCTTCAATCCACCATGTTGGACACACACAGTGCTAAGACCAGCCATAAATGATCCACATAGTATCTGGAATGGGGCTGTGTTTTGGATTTGTGACCTAAGCAGTGCTGATACCACAAGGATGGTTTAATTACTGCTGAGCAGCATCTTCAACAGGGTCAGTGCCGTTCCTCAGACTGCCCCCCCAGTGAGTTGTCAGGGTGTGCAAAAGAATTTGGGAAGGAACACAGCTGGGACAACTGAGCCCAACTGACCCAATATTCCAGAGCAGATTGGTGCCTTGCTCATCAATAAAGTCTGGGTGAAGAAGGAGGGAGGTGGAGGATATTCAGAATTGTGGTGTTTGTCCTTCCAAGTAACAGTTACAGGTGATGGAGCCCAGCTTTCCTGGAAACGGCTGAGCATCTCCCTGTTGATGGGAAGTGTGAATGAATTCCTTATTTTGCTTTGCTTGTGAGTAAAGTCTTTGCTTTTGACTGTCTTTACCTCAACCCAGGAGTTTTTCACTTTCACTCACTCTTCAGGACTATCAGATGGATGCCAGATGGAGTGGTGGGATGCAGCACAAATGGCCTTATAAAGTGAAAATTACAAACTTACTGACTCACTGTAGTCCAATAAGAGCAATATGAAGTTGAAAGAGCAGCTCAGCTTATCCCAAAATATACACTAGGAAACTGAATAACCCTGTGGTCTCTGTTGCCCAAATGTAGGTTGAGGCTGTCTTTACAGACTGCCAACTGTCTCCTGAGAAGGGTACAGGTGTCCCTTGAGTCCTGTGTTGTGTCTTCTGGGCCCATGATGATATCTCTCAGATGTTTAAAATGGCATTATATAATAAAAACAAAGGCAGTTGAAATCCATTTGTGGAAATCCATTATGACTTCCTTTGACTAGAATGGGAGCTTCAACACACAGATCATATCTATACATCTATGCAGGTGTACACATATTTAAAAGTAGATGTTTGGACCTAGAGCTGAATCTCACTTCTTGTGCAATATCTGGAAAATAAGTCAATCCCCATGAATTCTTGTTGCCTAATAATAATATGAAGATGATATCCCCATAAATTCACATCCTTGCACTCTGTCAGGTGACAGATGTTTTTCCTCAGGCTACTGCCCAACAAAGCCTTAGGCAACAGAACTGTTATTCTCATGCACATTTTTTTAACTCTTATTGTGAAAAAAATACTCCTTGAGTCATGGCTTTTCAAAGCCTATGCCTTCTATTCCTAGGATAAGACAGAATTATACACAGCAGAGCTTCTGGGCAGAGAAGAAGGAGGCAAATATCATCTGAGATGTGACCATAATGCACAGAGACACTGTCAAGCCTCTTGGAGAGACCCAAATAGCAAAAATACTTGGGAAAATCTTGCTTTCAGTTTCAGAACTGGTTTCTACTGCTGCTGTTCCTCCTGAGCAGGATGTAGGGTATATAAAAGTGATGATATGCATCATCTGTAGGCCAGAGTATTAAAGTCTTGTCCCAGCAACAGACCCCCACCATCAGGGACTCCTTCTAGCCTCCATATCCTTGGCACTGACAGAGGACTCTGCTTTCTGTCAGTGTATTTGTGCAGTGACACATATTGTCTAGTGATTAGATTAACGTTGGCAAAGGCAATATGAAAAACCCACACAGATTACCACTGTCACCCACAGTAATTACATTTATTCATTTCCATTTAGCCAAGTTTTTACAAGCTGAGCAAGGGGCCAAATAAGCAATAAACACAGAGGCAAGAAATTAAAATGCTGATCCGTTCACTGTGAAAACAATCAAACTATCATCTTTCTTTAGGCAGCTCATTCATCATCCAAGAGGGCCACAGTGTGCTGATATGGAGGGCTGGAAATCTAATGTTATTACATGTAAATTCACTAACATGAAATTACTGCCCCTGATGTGATTTTACTAATAAATTAGTTCATTTCTACCTTTTTGCAAGAGACTTTAGGGACCATGGAGAATTGTACATGAGTCTCGTAATCTTGCCTGCTTTATTTCAAGTGAGCAGACAGCTTAGTTCCTCCCTCCACCACCATCCCCTACTTCACCCTGTGGCTCTTGCCTTGGCTCTGTTTCATTAGGGGATAAATTGACACTCATATCTTTACTGTCTTGGGGCCAGTTTATTGCCTTGGGTCCAGGAGAAGCATCAGAGGATGGAGGTTTCCTGGCATTGCATTTTACTGCTGTGACACTGATTGGGAGAAGCAAGTTCTGCAGAATCATTAAATGGTTTTGGTTGGAAGGGACATTTAAGGGTCATCTAGTCCAGCCCCCTGGCATCAGCAGGGACAACTTCCACTAGGCCAGGTTACCTAGAGCTCCTTCCAACCTGACTAATGTTTCCAGGGGTGGGGCATCCACCCCCTCTCTGGGAACCTGTGCCAATGTTTCAGCACCCTTGTTGTATTTTTCTTTCTATCTAGACTAAGTCAACTCTGTTTTAGCTTCAAAACATCACTCCTTGTCCTTGCACAACACACCCTGCTAAAAGTTTCTCCTCCTCTTTCTTATAAACCCCTGTGAGCTCCTGGAAGGTCACAGTAAGGGCATGGCTCCACATTAGCTGCACGTGTAGATGTGGCACTTGGGTCTTTGTTTAGTGGTGGACCTGGCTTTGCTGGGTTAATGGTTGGACTTGATAATCCTGGCGGTCTTTTCCAGCATTAATAATTCTATGTTTCCAAGAGTCAGCAGTGAAAACTCACCTGATGATGCTCATGAGATCCACCTGGAGCAAATCCACCTATCAAAATTCCACTTTTACACTGAACAACTTTCAAGACCAGTGACTAGATCACTGTGTTTAAGCTTTTTAGATTCCCTGTACCTGTATAAAGTTACAATTTGCTTATTTATTTTCCTATATTATTTTATATACATATAAAATTTATCTATTTTCTAGATATAATTTCTATATTTATTTTTATATTTATAATAAATGTAGCAATTTATATCATTGAAGGGGGAAGAGAGTGTTTCAAGAGCAGCTGCCAGTTCTGAAGTCCCACATTTGTTATGTTTTCATTCGCTTTGAGTGATGGAGTTATTTGATTTTCTCCTTTTCTTACCCATTCCATCTCTGCCTTGCATGCTTAGCATCAAGGGCACATCTATATTTCACTACATGTGTTTTAATGTTCCTTGGCTGAAGAAAACCCTGAAGAGGATTTGTTTTCACCATTTCTACCAGATAAATATAGATATTTATCTGCTATAATACAGGTGTCAAATAATTGCTTAAGCCTAATATAGTTATTGAGTTTTTCCTGTAGCCAGTGGGAAGAAATAAAACTTTTTAAGAGAGAAATTTTGATGAAGATTACTATCTGTGAGTGCCTAAAATAATAATAAGTATCAGAATATATAAGTATATGTATACACATATATAAAACTATGTATAACTATAAATATATAAACATATATATGTATATATGAAGGTGGAGTGCCCTTTTACTGTGACTCTCTTGATTATCTCCACTTAATGTACTTCAGTTCACCAAAATTCGTTGGTTCATTTAGCCTCTGCATGCACAAACAGGTTATTTTCAAAACAGAAGCTAAGTGTTCCTGATAGTTTCTACTTATCAACAAGAATGGGAATAAACCAGACCAAAGTGAAATACCCTTGAAATGGTTACAGGACTCAGTGTTAGGACTCCAGCCTGAATTGATTTGATCTACAAATCCAATCCTGTGTGCCCAGACTATAAACCAACAGGGACATTGCCCATGTTTTCCTTCTGACTCAAAAAGTTGTCTAAAGCTGTCTCTGAATTTTGAGATTCCTGAGTAATGCCAGCTGAATCTCACTTTAGGAAATAAATTTTAATTCTGTGTCAACACTTTGACATAGCACAACATTGACTTTTGCAAAGTAATCTCAGGACAAACAAAATCATATTATTTCATTCCTATTGTGAGGAGTGCAGCCATTGTAAATAACTTCTGACTGAAAGGCCATTATTTCATTAAGGAAACAACTAAAATTCCCAATAGTCTTTCTACCCAATAAGCTGACTATCTGTAAATCAGCCAAATTTGCTGTCAATATGGATGAGCTGTTGACAAGTTTAGGACTTTGTCTTATCTCAGTCTTCTTAAAAATGAAATTATACAGTCAGAAGGATCTCAATATATTGGGATTGTTTATCCAGACCACTGAGATTTACCTACCTGTCAAGGCTGAATGGGGTTGGGATGACAAAAATGGGGGCAGTGATCAGACAAGGGTTGTGGTGCAGCAAGGGACATTATTCTGTCCTTACCTACCCTGAAGCAAATTAGAGGCTTGTTCCAGCCAGGCCTTCAGATTTTCATAAGAATTGAAACGGCATTAAAAGATATTTCAGGCTTATAAAAGACCCCAAGCATCCAGTTAACAGCAAAGTGGGGCATGAATTCAAACAGGAGCTCACCAGACCAACCCGCTGTTGGTGAATCAAAGACTGGCTGGAATCAGGGACACCTCACCAGCCACCTAATCATCAGAGCAGTCTCCAAACTAGCCTTGGGCTCAAAGCGGAATCCAGGCAAATCCTGGACTGGGCTGAGCAGCACTGACATGCTTTCCCAATCTGTTGGGAAACTTTGGCTCCCACTGACTCAAGTGCTGGGATAGCTGCTGGTCCATCCCCAATTCTCCATGTGGAAATATTACAGCTGAGTTGATGGACACACCACAAATGTGATCACACTCATCCCACCTAACCTCAGGTACCTGAGAGCCCTGCCAAACCTTTAGCTGAAGATTAAAAGTGGATGGCAGAAGCTGCAAGCCACCCTCAGCTTTTTGTCCCACCTATTTCACAGAGATTTCCTGTTCCAAAGGAATGGACATTGGATTCTTTTAGGCCCTTCTACAGTTCGCAGTGTGCACATTAAGCAAGGCAAAATGAAGCAAAGCTTGTGCCAAGTAAACTGAATGCAATGTGATAAAAATTAAGTCACCTAGGATTGGATTCCAGGGAGGATCTGCTCCAAGACAGGATCAGGTATCCCTGTGTTGAAAACATCAGGCTCTCTCAGAGGGCAGGAGAAATGTTTAGGCATGTAACCATCCCAGTTTTTCATTTCTAGTCTGCAGCCAGAATCCATGAGAGCATTGAGTGTCAAGGCCTAAGAAAATGGCTGAGGTTGAAGTTGATCTGTATTGAGCCCAGAAGGAGAAGCATTGGTCCTAAACCCAACTCAGTTTGGGCACCCAGAAGGAGCAGCCTTGCTCCTCAATTCCAAATACTCAATCTGGGCATCTGGGAGAGAGTGAGCTTGTAAAATGGGATAGAAAATGAAGTCACTTGCTCAGTGTCCTGTACGTACTAAATGGTGAAGCCAAAACTGACTCCAGGCTTTTTGACATCCTGTTCTTTGCTGTATTAATAGATCATGGTGCCTTGCTGGGAAAAATCTCAGCATCCTTATCCTGCTTTGGCCCAAAGTGATCAAACACTACTCAATGCCAATCAAGCCTGCTGAGGTATTAAGAGGAGGCTGTGTAAAAGTATCAAGAGATGCTGTGTTTGCTTTTCTTTATCCCTGGGATAAATCCAGGAGCCTCTCCTTTGCTGATTTTGTATTATGCATTTGAAAGTGTTGTTGGAGCAGATCAAAACCTGAGGAAGTGAGAGGGGTATTGTTTTGTGCAAGGGTGTTTTGAAGCCTCGGGTTGCTTATACAGCAAAATAAAGCGGTGCTGGCTTTTTCTTTTCTTGCAAAGATCCTTTAGGAATTAATCTGGCAATTCCAGCACCAGAGAAGGGCTCTTCCTTTGCTAATCACCTGGCTTTATTCGGCTCTGAAACTCACTTGGAAGTTCCCTGTGTGTGCGTTAACCAAAGGTACAGGATTATGTTTGTTTAATAATACAGTGGTGTCTTGCTGAACAACTGTAATTTCCATGTACTTATTGATCTTAATTTATAATGCCATTAGCTTTCTAAACTGCCATTAACTAATGATGGGCTCTGTAGGCTTAACAGCTCTTTCAAATCAGTTGCTGACAAGTGGGCCCCAGAAGCATTTGTCAAAAGGGTAATGGATCCCTATCAGAGCGGCAATAAATTAGGTTATAGTCTTATCAAATTAAACAATGGATGAAGGAAAATTAGCTATCAATAAAAATCTATAAAGCTGCCCTGATTATTCCCAGTCAATTATATCAATTAGAGATCAAACAGTGAACCCCCTGCAGTACGTTAAATAGAACTAACCCGGGCCAAAGGCGGCCAAATTGTGTTACAAAATGCAACACCACGGGCAGCTGTAGGAGATAATCATTGCTGTCATTGACAAAGGAGCTGCTTTATTAGAAAGCTGGGTGTTGCCTGCGGGCAGGCTTCTGGCAAGAGGACAAAGGCTCTGTGATGAGGAAGGGGGAAGAGGCTTGAACCTGGCTGGCAGTACGAGGAGTGTGTTTCTGCCTGATAGCTCCCCTAACTTTTGTCATTTAAAGCAGGCTGAGCTCCATCAGCTTCTACTGAGCTCTCAGAGAAGTGACTTTGTCAGGACACTCCTTTTCCTCTCTCCCTTTGTTTTTCAGAATGTGATGTTGATTGAATTTTCACTAACAGTACACAGGTCTTTAAAGATGTAAACTTGTAGTGCTGCTTTAGTCCAGATTGTAACTTTAGGCATGGAATAAAGGGTGGTGCTGAGGGGTGATGATCCAGCAGCTACTGGAAAAAAATCCCACCATACCCTAGAAATTTCCTCAGAAGCCTGAGTCAGTCTTCCTTTCTCTGTCAGATGGATTTTGCAACTACAAGGAGAAAAGGGTCTCCTGCCCCTTTCATATTTCACGTTGCTTCATTTTGTCACTCTCCCAGAGCTGTCCCAGGTTGGAGTGGGCTGCCTGTGGCCCTGCTGTCTGCTGCTGCAGCTTGTGACACACAGGGATTTTTCCTCTTCTCAGTTGCAGGGTGACCACAGGGTCCCAGGCTATTGGGAAATGCTCTGAGGGCTGGAGCCCCTCTGCTCTGGAGCCAGGCTGGGAGAGCTGGGGGTGTTCACCTGGAGAAGAGAAGGATCCAGGGAGACCTCAGAGTCCCCTGAAGGGCCTAAAGGGGCTCCAGAAGAGCTGGAGAGGGTCTTGGGATGAAGGATGGAGGGATAGGACAAGGGGGAATGGCTTACCACTGCTAGAGGGCTGGGATAGATGGGATATTGGGAAGGAATGCTTCATCTTGGTTACTGTTGCCAGTAGGAGTAGCTGAGTAGAGACATTTTGATTCTTCCTGCTTAAAATGTTGGCTCAGATGCAGGAGAAAATATGCTTATTTTTAAAAATTAAATACTGTTTTGCTCTCTTCCTTTCTCTTCAAAAAAGACCCATAGACACAATTCCATCAGCACTGAATGCCAGCCCATCTCCACACACAAAAAAAAAAAAAAAAAAGCAAAGAGACATAAGAAACCTCACAGGCTGAAAAATGAGACACCCAAACTAGAAAATATTGAAATTAAGGTCATCAAATTATCCTTTAATCAGCTCATTTGTGATAATACTTCAAAGGAAAATTTTGGATATTGTGGTGGTGATTAAAAAAATTTCACATAAGGCTCCTTATTTTTTCCTTCTTTGAGAAAAATGATGGTCCAGCAGCTACAGTACAGAACCCAAAGACAGGGTTTTTTTTTCCTATTATCACAGCCACTGCTATTACCTAAAAGCTTTCCTTTTTTTTCCTTTCTTAAATATTGTTTTTGATCCAGTGGAAGCTGAGCTTTAGGGGTGCAGTCCTCAAAACCTGGATTAAACTCCCAAAGATACCCAAGGTCACCCTAAACCTCACTTTTTTTCCCACTGAAATCAGCAGTGTGGGGCTCTGCTTTAAGTTCTGCAGCAGAAACCTGCAGGTGTCTGCATGTGCACGTGCAAGTATTTTTGAAGAATTACAAAACAAAACACACCCTAAACTCACGCTTCTTCCAGCAAAAGAGGTTTGAGAGAACAAAAATTGATTGATGTTATTCATATGCACTACAGAATACTGGAAGGCTTTCAAAAACACTGTGATGAGACTAGACTTGACTAGAATACCTGTAATATTTCTTGCTGAGCAAAGCACTTAGTAAATAGAAATGAAGATGATCAAATTTGGTCCTAAGGGATGCCAGGATATAACTGCTCGAGTTTTTGATCCTGCTCAGACTTTTGAATGTGCTTTATTGTGTGCCTGAGAGTCACCTCTTTCAAGACACATGATCTCCATCCTTTTTGAAACCAGGCATATGTGTCAGTACTTGCAGGGCTGGGGTGTGACTGCACATTGGTTTGTAGTAAAGCCAGCAGAAAAGGAGGGATAGTTTCTGTTGGAACACGCCCCTTTGAAATTTCCACTTCAGAAATCCTGGCTGTACGATCAGGATTTCTTTCTGTGGGCAAATGTTGGTACTTAAATAAGTATAGGAGTCTCTTTTCCCATTTCCCAACACTCATTAAAACAACCGAGATGATGAAAGCAAAATAAATGTACTTTTCATTCAAATTTTCAGTGTGGAAACATTCTGAAATGGAGTAACACTAAGAAAAATCCACGCGCTTCTTTCAAAAACAGAGGTTTTATGTAAAAAAATATTAACAGCTCAGTAATTTTTAAAAATAATTTGATTTATTCCTTTCTCATTGGAAAGAAATTGTGTTCTAAATTTTTTCAAGAGCTGGGTTAAGAACTGACCCCTCTTTTTCACCACAGAAATGGACTGAAAGCCTTTCTGAATGTAATGACTATGAAACATTGGAAAGGACTGTCTGGGAAGGCTGTGGAATATCCATCACTGAACATCTTACACAACATGTAAGAAAAGATAAGAAAGAAATTTGAGACAGATTGAGGGACCTTATTTTGTGGAAGAGCAGACACCAAGTTGCAATTTTGGAGTATTTTCTAAATTTCTTTTGATGTCTCTGCTCTGTAGCTGGTTAAATAAATGCTCAGGATTGGTGCCAGTGACTATGTCAACACTTATTAGAGGAGCTAAACCCTTACAAATCGATGGGCCCTGACAATATTCACCTGAGGGTGTTTGGAGAGCTGGCTGACATCCTTGGGAGGCCACTCTCCATAAGCTTTGAGAAGCTGTGGAGATATAGAATCACAGAATCGTGGAATCACAGAATAGCTTGGGTTAGAAGGCACCTTAAATCCATCCAGCTAGCAGCCTGTCACAGGTGGAGCCCTCCAGGGTACAGTATTGCTCCCTGCACTGTTTGATGTCTCCAGAAATGATCTGGATGATGGGATTGAGGATAACCAGAGGTTTTCTGTTGATACCAAACTGAGTGGGGAAACAGACACTTTGGAAGGAAGAACTGCCCTGAAGGAAGACCTGGATAGGCTGGAAGTGCAGGCTCACAAGAACCTAATGAAGTTCAACAACAATCCAGGAGTACAGCACGGGCTGGGATCCACTCATCTGGGAAACAGTTTTGTGGAAAGAGACCTGGAAGTCCTTATGGACAGCAAGCTCCAAGGGGTGAACAATGTGCTGCTGAAGCACAGAAAGCCAAGAGGATGCTGGGTGCATCAACGAGGACATCATCAGTAAAGAAGTCATTATCCCACTATTCTCAGTGCTTTTCAGGCCAAACCTGAAATACTGCATTTAGTTCTGGTCCTCACCGTGGAGAACAATGTGCTCAGGCTGGAGAGGGTCTATAGAAGTGACACAAAGAAAGAACTAGGAATTTTTCCATATGAGGAAAGGCTGAGAGAGCTGGATTTGTTCAGCCTTGAGGAAAGATGGCTTAGGGAGGAACTTATCACCATGTTCCTCTGTTTAAAAGGCATTACAAAAGAGGTAGAGGCTCTCTTTTTACAAGGATTCACATAGAAAAGATGAGGGATAAGAAAGGTGGAACCAAATGTTCCTTGAGGTCCCTTTCATTCTGGTATTCTGTGATTCTGTGATTAACTGGAAATAAATGTTAATTGATAATTATTCTAACTTCAGTCCTGGGAGCCAGCTTCCCCTATATATTCCTGAGTAATCCATTTGATTGCCCTGAGAAGGTTTGGTCTCAAATTCTTCCCTCTGTCTTAGAGACCTGCTCATCCTCACTTCCTGATCTGACAGCATCAGCCAGAAAGGTATTGGGAGGCCAGAAAGCAGCTGATGGTGCAAAGCTTCCTGAAAAAAGAAATAATTCTAAAACTGCCCAGGGACTGAGAAATTTGGAGTCACGTAAACACTCTCCTGCAGAATCCTGGGTCACTAATCTTCCCTTTTACCAGAGCACCTCTGCAATTGGATTCCATGACTCCTTTCCCAGCAATGAGAGACAGCATCAGACACCAGACGCGGGGAAAGTGGGGCGGATGCACGGAGGGGGGAAGGGAAAGAAAGTAATTTAGCATCTGGCGAAATGGATTGTGAGCATACAGAGGATGTTATACTATTAAGACTTCTCTCTGTCTCCCTTTCCCTCTCTCTCCTTCTTTTATTAAAGGCCTAGGCAATTTAAAAATGGAGACTGTATCCCACTTAATAGCCTTGCTGTTAATCTGCTCACCAGTCAGCTCTCAGCTCTAAGTATCGAACGCACGAAAAACCCTCCTCCTGTCACCAGCTGTGGTTAGGGAGTGACTGTCCTCAGGGGCTCCAAGCCTTAAAAATAAATAAATAAAAGAAAATTCACCGCTGAGAAAAGGCAATAATAGGAGTCTGCTGTTGTCTAACCTGCCATATAAATGAAACAATCAAAGAAGACAACAAAGGAAACTCCACTAACATCCAGAGGCAAAAGCAGTTTGCTGTAATATATCCTGTCTTGGGGAACTATTTTTAGCCAAGCCCCTCTTTTTTTAACAGGCACACACAATCTCTTTCTAATTTTGATTAAGAGAGGAGAAAAAAGAAACCAAAACACAACAACTTGAAGACAGGTAGGGAGGAATGTGAAGAGGCAGGCTGCTACAAGAGAGAGATGAATTAAAACAAATCCTTGTGTGGGTATAAAAGATAAAAATAAAAATTACTTTGAATGCTTAAATAAAAGCAGCTTCTGATCTGAGCACTGTTCAGCTCTCTGAAAACTCAGCCACTGCTGATATTTAATGTTTTTGCTGTGATCACATGTAGGCACTAATGACCTGGAACCCTGTTGTGTTTGGAGCTGCATCAGCATTGCTCTAAAAGATGTTCTGACCTCAAATATATATATATATATATAAATAAATAGATTCATTTTAATAATTTAATATACATAGATGCATACCTGCACACATGTGAGCAAACACATACACATTAATTAATAGCAAGTGTCTTGTACACAAAGCACACATTTAAATCTTAAAAATGAATTCTCATTAAATAATCTTTCTGAGATTTAGGATGGTGATTAATTTGGAGATTTCTCTTTCCAAGCTCAGTTCCTGAACTGTGATTTGATCAAGTGGTTATGCATCTCCCAGAGCTAAAAAACACCCAGATATTCCCGATTCAATGTCCAAATCTGAATTAGCAGAACTGGAGATATGAACCTGTGAGGTTATTGAGGCCACTGGAGTGAATTGTGGCTGGCAGCCCCAACCCACACATGAGGCCACAGTTTGAGCATTCAGCTGGTGGGGACTATCTTTTAGTTCTGCCCCACCAATTATTTGCTTTCTTGGGACTATCTAAGAGAGCATTATCACATCTCTCTGTGTTTCTCTATAAATGTCATCCCATTTACCTGTAGAGAAGACTTCTGCTTTTGAGCTCATTGTCCAGATTACCTTCATAAACAAATGGCTACTTCTCAGGTCTTTCATCTTCAGCTGACCCCTTCTTCTGCAGGTGACCCCTTTTTCTGTAGATGACCACACCCCAGAAGTGTTACACCTCTCCACACATGATATGCAGAATTCTGTCTGTGACAATCTCAGCTGTAGGCAGATGAACTTCATCCACAATGCACTGTGTTTTGGCCATACTTTGGCCCAGTTTCAATAAGGTAAGTGAATTTTATTCTCTATAGAAATTATTCCAGGGTTTGCAGATTGCAGCACGTTCACAGGAGATGCGATTGCAGTGATGTTAATCTCAGGCTGACCAGAGAGTTCCCCTCTACCAAAATCCCAACCCAAGCTTTGCTCATTAACGTCTCTACATTGAGTACAAAGGTTGGTGATTTCTAACACATATTCCTGAACTGGCCTTTAGAGAACACGACTTAACCTGCTGTTAACTTCTCTGGCACCAGCACATGTTCCTTCTGGATTGCCTTTTGGAGGCATCTGACCAACTCTACTGCATGTATGGGGAATACAAAACCCTGAACTGGCCACTCGTGGTGATATACATTTGGAATCAAAACCTAAAGTTTTATCCATTCATACCCTTAAGTCTAGAGGTCGTAGGATACCACGTAATGGCCTCGAGCAGAGTCATTGCATAGCAAACCTTCCCTATAAATTCCTGTTAATTGGATAACAGCTCTGGGCAAAGCATTAGTTAGTGAGGACCTTTAAATGTAAGTTGGCAGCTTGGAGGCACCAGCCCCTTAAAACCTACTGGTCATCTCCTGAAAAGTTATTTAATAAAATACAGCTTGGAAAAAAAAAAAAAAAAAAGTGGCAGTTGACTGAAAGCCAAAGCTCTACAATGGTTTTCTTGCTGCTGGGAATAAAAATTGCTGTCCACAACTGTCAGAACTTTGTTTTGTAAGAGGTTTCTATAAGAACCTAATTCTACAAATTTACATAGAAATACCTTCATGTTGAAGGTACAAATCTTTTGTTAAGGGTCATTGCTGATTAATAGGTCATCTTTAATAAAGATTAGCCCATTTTCGCTATGCCCAGTGGGTAAATATTGGGCACACTACCCTTTCTAATATCCTCTATTACTGCACTTATAACCATTTATAATTCAGAAGCCTTACATCCAAAGCACACTTATTCCTGTAATTAATCATTCATCAGCCTTTGATAAAATGTTAAAATACCATCCCTTTACATAAAGACTGACCAGCAGATTGACAGATCGGGCCAAATGGAGTTGGTAGCAGGAGCTCCCACCTCACTAGTTGTAATGAGATGATTGAGATGTAAAAGTTGACTTTGACGAATGAGTTTGAGAATCAGAGGCGGGTGGAACAGGCGCATCGTTTGGCTGGTTATTACTACCAAAAGAAACTTCTGTTTCTAAGTTTTCATGGTCCAGCATCTGGAGGGATTCTGTGATTCTATGATATCCCCATGGTTCTGTTCTGAGCTGTCTTTTATTTCCTGACTAGGCGAAAGCTGCTTCTTTATGTCCCTGCTTTACCCACTGATGTTTCTCCTGTCAAGCATGGGTATCATGGCAATCTTCTCCCGAGAAACAAGCATCAGAACAGGAGAAAATGGCCTCAAGTTGTGCCAGGAAAAATTGAACATTAGGAATAATTCCTCCACTGGAAGTATTGTCAAGCATTTGAAGAGACTGCCAGGTCAGTGGTGGAGTCAATATTGCTGGGGGCATATAAAAGCTGTGTAGATGTGGCACGTGGGGTCATGGGCTAGTGATGGGCTTGGCAGTGTTGGAGGGTGGTTGCCCTCACTAACCTTAAAGATCTTTTCCAACCTAAATGATTCTTTGATTCTAACAGCCACCTCACCAAGCTGACCATTAGAAGTGTCCAAGGCAGGTTGGATGCAGCTTGGAGCAGCCTGCTCTAGTAGAAGTTGTCCCTGCCTATGGGATAGGGTTGGAATGAGATGATCCTTAAGCTTCCTTCCGACCCAAACCATCCCATGATTTTACGATGACGATCGCGGGCACACAAAACCAGCGAGCGCTTTTCCCTTTTCCCAGTGTATCTCCCAGCTGCGCCGAAATTTAAGCCCCATTTCTACGAAACACTCAACTCCTTGCTGTTAATTTCAAGGCCGGCTGACAGAGCTCAGCTTGGATCTGGTGCCCGTCGGGAGTCGAGAAGCAGTTTCCACTCACAGGTCACACATCGCTGAGTGATGCTCGGAGAGCCCCTCGCTCCCGCGGCCCCGCGCCCTGCGAGGTGACATTAGCGCTGGGTAATGATGTGCAAATGTGTCAGAACTGTGCCACCTAGTGAAACCGCTGCCTCCTTCCCCGGGTGAAGTCACACTGCTCACTCCGCAGCAAGCCCCGATATAATTAGCGTTAATTTGGTTTCTCGGTAGCTGGCTGTGGCACAGCTCCCTGCTCAGCCGCTCTTTGCTCCTCCTGAAGACTCTGCTCGGTGTAATCAGAGATTCGTTAGGGATTTGTTTCCTCCGTTTCTGATTGTAAAAGAAAATAATTGTATATATATTTTTAAAGATATTTTACACAATTATTTTCTGCATACCAAAATTAATCTAAAATGGAAAAAGGCTTTGGAAGGGAGCAAGTTATTAATGATGTGCTGGATTTTTTTTATACCTAATGACTACTGCTGACTGTCAAGTTTTGGACACTTTTTTTTCCTCATTATACAGTGCAAATTCCTTACAATAAGAATATTTTTCTTTTGGCAAAGTTTTAATTTCCAAAAAAATGTTGATTCTGTTTCTTATTGCCAGCTCCTCTTGTTTCAAAAGCCTTTAAAGCAAAGTTCCATGTTTCATTTGGAAATATCCATTAAAACCATGGTGTATCCTGTAAAAAATGTGAAATTGAAATAAACTACTTCTGGTTGATTCAAATCAGTTTTGGAGAGTTATTTTTTCTTTATTGTTATTATTGTTCTTGTGCTTCTTGAGATTTTTTCCTTTTTTTTTTTTTTGTGAATACAACGCAACAAAAATATTAAAAAACATATTATATTTTTTTGTTAAAAAAACTATTCCCAATTAACTTTCCTGGTAACAGTCAGTGCCAGCAATATTGATATATTCTGTATAACCCTCCTCATTTTTGACACAGTGCGGTAGTGAGTAGAGAGAGAAAACGCCCAATTAATTAATCAGAGAGAAGATTTAAAAGCAAGAGAATGTTTCACTCTTTTTTTTTACTTGTTTTTCAGGTTTTTGTTTGCTTTGCATAAAACCTAATCACATAGAAGGATTCATTGCATTGAGATATTGTGGAGGCTTAAATGACTAGTAAAAGCAAAACCAAGCAAAGCAGACCATATTCAGAAAGGTTAATCACAGAATCACAAAATAATGGATACTCTACATTGGAAGGGACATCTGGAAACCCATTCTTTGCTAAAATAAGGTGAAAATGGCTGTCCTAAATTCCTGTTTTCCTTCAGTTGGTAGCATTCAGTGTGAGTGGTGATTACCTTAGACATTTCCAAATCTTGGTGGTTTCATGCTTTAACACTTTTGGAACATCACAATGTCCAGAATTCAAAAGATTTCAATGCAAACATCAGGAATCATATCCCATAAAACTCAGCACTACTTTGCTGAATGCATTAACTGGAAATACATATTATTATTGAGTTAGAATGCTTCTATTTGGGCAAGATATGTGCATTTAACTGCAGGCTTCTCCACAGGAGCTGGTCACCCTTGACTCCTTTTAGAGTCATTGCAAAGCAATTGGCACTAGAAGTGATTCATCTCAGCTTAGAGTAGGTGCCTAAAATAGGTCAGATGAATCACACTCTGGTAGAATCTCTTTCCTTACTGACTGGAAAGGAGACCTAGGATTGACCTCTTTACATTGCTCTCATTTTGAAATTTGGGAAAAATTTCCTATTTAAAATTTCCTGGGGTTGAAATTGCTGAAATTACCAAAATACCACGTTCTGCATCCTCAAAGTCCGAGTCATCCTGAAACATTCTCATTGAAAATATGGTTTATATTTAAAAAAAATTAAGAAGGTATATATTGAATTGAAAGGTAGCATTGAATTTATCTATATTGATACATTTAGTTGTTTAGTTTAATATTAAGGTCTTCCACTTGTTCTTTCAGTATCTATTTAACTGTTTTCTAAAGGAGGTCAAAGTCTTTATCACCATTTTAGAGACATGGAAACTGTGGGACAGAGGGTTCCCAGAATTACAGAGAAGAAGGTAGAAGGGTTGTCTGGACCAACTATCACAACCACTGGACCATGTCCAGCCAGAGTTTTGTCCAACAAGTCTTAAAATCTTCTGGGAATGGAACTTCTATGAGGTCTACAGGCCCCAGTTCCATTGCCGAAAAACCTCATAATGAAAACCTTCTCCTGACATCCAGTCTGAACCTTCCAAGCTGCAATCCGTGGTCTTGACTGTTGTGTCTGTCGATAGACAATGGAGGAATATTTTGGTCTTTTTTGTTTGTAGCTACTTGCCAAGTCAGTATGGGTTGGTTTTAGATTGCTCTTAGACTCCATTTTACCATTCTGAATAGGACCTGCCTCTGCAAAGTCTCCTTGTTCATAATTTTCTCTAAAGCCTTTATTGTTTAATTTCTCTGTGTACAACTGGAACAGGAGCCCCAAACTGGACATGATGACCCACAAGTTACTTCAGCAGATGAATAAAAGAGACTAGAATAGAACAGAATATTTACTTTGAAGGAATTTGCAGTAATCATCCTGCTCATCCATCCTGACAGTATCAGGGTTGACCAAAAATTGAAGCATGTTGTTAATGCCCTTGTCCAAATCTTGACAGGATTGGGGCATCAACCACCTCTTCAGGAAGCCTGTTCCAGTGTTTGACCTCTCTCTTGGAAAAGATGTGTTTGCCAGTGTCCAGTCTAAACCTCCCCTGGTGCAGGAATGAATCATTCCCAGGCCTCCCATCACTGGATCCCAGGGAGAAGAGCTCATATTCACCTGCAGACTGCCCTGACTGGCTCGTAGCTCTTTGGCTCCTCCTTAGTGTCTTTCTTGAGGACTGGAAAAATCTTTTCCCATCAGTCTTTTCCAGTCAGCAATACCTCCATTTAGTAGCCATAAATGTTCATAAATGATAGACAGAGACCTCATCCAGCCACATCACCTGACACTTTTAGTAACTTCAAGTGTATTCTACCTGATCACATGGATTTAATTGAGCTCCCCTGAGTAGTGCCTTGTCTGTTCCTTCCTCACTCCTGGCTGCCCCTCTCCCTGCCAAGCTGTATCAACACACCCAAAGGTCTGGAACTGTCTGGATTTCTGAAAACTAATCCTGAGAAAGCCTTTTGCACTTCAGCCTTTTCCACTCTCCTGATAATAAATCAGATTTTCTCCTGCATCCAGCAGTGGACTTGCATTTCCCCTGAACTTCTTTCTGCCACTGGCACACCTGTGGATTCCCTTCTCTCTGCTGTTATTCTTCTCTGTCCTAATGCCAGCTGGGCTTTGGTCTTTTCCTTTCATCCCTAAGAGCACAAACAAAGCTTTGATGCTCCTCCTTTGTTTCTCTTCCTTATTTTTGCTTTGTGTGTGCTCCCTTCTAGCATTTTAGCTCATCAAGAAGTTCCTTGATTAGCCAAGCAGTCCTGGTGAATTTCTTGCTCTTACTGCACACACAGAACATTTATTCCAGAGCTCTTTGGCGAATTTTCTTTAGAAGTATGGCAGCTCCCCACAGCAGCTCCCTCTTCTCTGGCTGCTTGCAGGGGAGTGTGTACAGCACTTTTTACTGACATAGTTTGTTCTCCAGAAATCCACTGTTCTGACTCTGGGACCACCTTCTCCAGCCTTCTCCCAGATCCTGCAGCCTTACTGAATCACTGCTGTCCCAACTTTCATCTCTGGTCATGTTCACCTATAGGAGTGTGCCTCTTGTTGATGGAGTGACAAAACTGTCTTTTGTCCTCTCATAAAGGAAGGAAGCTCAGAGGTTTCTCTCATCGATTAGGTGAAAAAGACACCTCATAGGACTTGGGGGACTCCTCCTCAAACTTAAGGATAGCTAATTGGACAGAAGCCAAAAAGCCAAAATTGCCTGGGCAATTAACTGGAAAAAGAAGTTAACAAAGAAACTAATGGCTTTTGCGAGGTGTTTTACTAAAAACAAGAGCTTCCAACACCTGGCTCAGTTTTTCTCTCTTTTTTATTTTGCCTTTTATTAAACCTTTTTGTTTCTGACACTGCAACAGAAGCCATCCTGCTAATTTTTATATCTACAAGGGTAACTGAGCTATCTTGGGTGTGTTATAGACCTCCAAAAGCTTATTAGACCTAGCCCAAAGAAGCTACTATAACATTCACCACAAGTACTTCCCAGCTGATGACCAGCAGGGCTAGCAGAGAACTGGCCCTGCTTATCCTTTCTAGTATTTAAATCACTGAATATCTTACCCAAAGCCACCCAGAGTCAAGAATATAATCTATTTTTATTTTGCTTTCTATTTTATCTAAAATGAAAATGTTATACAAATATGTGCAAGCAATGAGGAGTTAGGAAGTCTCTGAAGACATCTTCCCATCTTTGTGCCTTATTTGGTGGAGAAGATGGTTAAAAAACATCTTATCTTACTTGGGAAAAATAGCTGTACATTTGCCAAGGTCAGCAAGATGCAAAGCAATTCGCTGAGGGCTATATTCTCCTCTCTGATCCATTCTGCCAATTTCCACTTCATATTCAGCAATCTGTCCACACATGGGCCTCCTAAGGATGTCAGCAAGAATTCCACAACAAGAGAAGAGCTGGGCCCTTCAAAAGTTAGTTGCTCAAGTTAAAACCACCTCAGGGCAGTTTTGACTCATGCATTTAGTTCCTTTGACTGATGAATTCGGTTCCTTTTGATAAAATTATATGTATTCACAAGTTGCTGTTTTGTCTGTCAGGACAGAAGAAGTATAAATAAACGTAACACAGAGCTGGAATGGGTTGCTGGGATCAGCATCTTGCTCACTCTGTAACACAGGCAAGCAGATCATATGGTGCCTTCATATCTTTATCAAATCCCATCTTCAGCCAGATTTTAGCGGTGTCTTAATGGTCTTACTAAAATGTTGTTCCAGTGTTTCATTTCCTTGGTGGTTGGGAACCTAATTTTCAGCCTAAAATGATTGTTTGCTTGTTTGTAAGCAGTTATTCCTTTGCCAGCTTTGTCTATTTGTTTAAACAGCTTTTCTCCCATTTGCCCTTCTTGTTCTCTTCTCTCCTCTGTGATGTTACTCTTCAAAGCCTTTTCTGCAAAACTAATGCAGTTCTTCACTTCTTGCCTCCTTCCATGTGTCAGTTTCCCTCTCCTTGTTAGCTACAGTGGCCTTTTTTCCCATCTCTTCCAATCTGCAATCTTTTAACTTGAGTATATAAGAATGACCTGTGTGAGGCATATCTCTGGGTGCAGGCAAATAACAAAGCCTTGTCCTTCTTACAACATGTTAAATGTCTTGCTGGACAACCCAAACTTCCTAAACCCTTAATTTTCTTCCTATTCTCAATGTGGTTCTATTGCTGCTCCTTCACTTTCCTCTGCTTTGCTTGGCCCCTCCTTCTTTGCCTTTTCTGGACACATCCATCCTGCCTATTTTTTTTTTTTTCCTTTAGTGATATCTATTTTAAAAAGGAAAGTGCCCATGTATTTATTTGTAAAGAAAAACACATAATAGTATTAATAATGTAATCACATATTGAGAAGAGAAGAGAAAAGAGAAGAGAAGAGAAGAGAAGAGAAGAGAAGAGAAGAGAAGAGAAGAGAAGAGAAGAGAA
>JAYDZK010000169.1:109384130-109394443 GCA_034509185.1 Euphonia xanthogaster | reverse complement strand
AGAAAAGAAAAGAAAAGAAAAGAAAAGAAAAGAAAAGAAAAGAAAAGAAAAGAAAAGAAAAGAAAAGAAAAGAAAATATTTTTAATTTTCAAACATTAACTTGCAAGAAGAAATTATTATAATGAAATGCTCCTGTCAGGGACAAGATTAGTTTCTTCTTTAAAAATTGAAAGAATTTATTTGGGGGAAAATACCCAGTCTTGAGAAAAGTCACTCAAAGAGCTGCCAGGCTGGAGTCTACGCTGGTGCTTTTTTTGTGGTGATTTTTAGGATCACAGAATCATGGCAGCTGGAAAAGACCTCTAAGATCTTTGTGTCCAACCACCAACACAGCACTGCCAGGTCAGCCACTAACCCATATCCCTAAACACATCTACACATTTTTGAACACTTCCATGGATGGTGATTCCACCACTCTCCTGGGCAGCCTGTTGCCATGCCTGACCACCCTTCCAGGGAAGAAAATTTTCCTAATATTCAATATAGAACTCAATTTAGTTCATGTACAGTGGATGTTGATTAGAGAGAACAAGAGATGGAATTGGAATAAAATCCAATTAATGGATTTTATTAAATGTTAGATGAGACAAGGCACACGGCAGGTCCTTCATCAGCCTGTCCTATATACAGGTTGGAGAATTTGTTTCAGTGATTTCTGGTGCATAAAGACCAGGGAACATCCCTTTATCTGGGTTGTGCTGTCTTTAGCATCATGGGATGAAGGTATTTTGTGAATGAGTCAAGGGCTGCTCTAGGGCTGGAAAGAGCAGATGGGTCCCGCAACTTGACACCTTCCCCTCACACCCAGGTCCCTTTTCTCCATTCCTTCTGCCACTTGTGCTTCCCCATCAGAGAGAGAAATGAGTACCACTTTTTTGGAGGAAACTATTTTGGAGAGGGGCTAACCAGGAATAAGCTGCTAAAGAAATGTAAAGGTGTGAAACAAGCCAAAATTCAGCCCAGCAGGTGCTCCACCCATTGGCTTCATTTTGCTAAACCCCACCTCGTGCAGTCTTTGTAGGTAAGGATCTCCACAGTTATAATTTTTATTTTGCTTTTCTTCCTTGTGCAGATGAAATGTGGCCCATTTCCCTGAGTATGATCTCACAGATCCTTATCAAATTATTTCTTTGTGATAAACAAAGGAGATTACATTTCTCCATTTTATTTCAAGACCTGATTATGGACATAGACCTGAGAAGAGGTTCCTGGCCCTCATGATCAGAGTGCTGCAGTAGATATTAACCATGACAGGTGAAGCCTCCTGAAAACTCTTCAAATCCCTTCTTGAAACTTGCGTTTTATTTCTTTTCCATATTATCAGTGCTAATCTCTTCCGGTACCTAACGCTTTTCACGGGTACACACTGCTGATTTCACTGTGCCCTCAGGCTATAACAGCAACCAAGCAAATGCTTCACCTCAGGTTGTGTAGGTGAAGTCTCTCATTGCCAAAAAGGTTAATTTTAGCAGTACCTTCTGTGAGATGGTACCCACAGCCTGGAATAGGCTGTTTACCACTGTTACCCACACCTGGAGTTCTGCCCACCCATTCTCATCATCTGAAGCTCTCTTCTTTCTGAGAGGTAAAGTTTTTTTTATTCAACTTCTAACTGAAATAGGGTATTTAGATGCATCAACACCTTTGTGCCAAGGTGTTGCACCTGGGTTTTAGGCTCAGGTTTCTCTCATCATATCTTCTCTTCCTGGGTGGATGTTGCAGATGTTCTACTGCATCACTACCAGAATTACTGGCCTGGATTTAGGCACCTGTGTTACCCTCCTAATATCAAATCACACAGCCCTAAATTCAAAGCAAACACAAGGCAAATCTAAATGACATTTAGTTTCTTTCAGTATTTTGTTATGGTTTATAAAATTTCGATCAAATTAGTATATGTAATATATTTTTCTCCATGCAAACTGCCATAAATCACACTGAAGAATGATTTTTATAATACAGATTTTAAAATTTCTTTTAGATGAAGTTCAATTAATTTCATTTCACTTTGAGATGTGATATTTCATATAGCTGATCAGAGCTAATCCACTGGAAATCTTACTGTATTTAATGGGTAGGAGTAGCTACTTTCAAAAGGTAATTTATCTTCAAATTTTAGATATCTACTTCAGGATGAGAGAATACACAATCCCGGAATATTTTTTCCCAATTTTGACTGGGGAGAGGATTTGCTGTGACTGATCTTGGCACAGAAATTTCAATTGCAATGACCTACCTTCAGTCAAATGAATCTCACTCCTTATGTTTGATAAAATAAGGAAACCAGGATGAATGAAAAAATTATGGGGAAAACTAAGATCCGAAATGCCATCCAGAGATACCTGAGCTAAATACCAGTCCAAATGTGACTGGATCCTGGAAGCACAGAGGTGCTGGGATGATGGAGGAGCTCAAATCAGCATAGTCAAGTCTCAGTGGAAACACTATTCTCCATATGCTGGTAATGGACCAGGAGCTGATGATTTTTGAAGGATGATTTTGAGGCAGATGTTCACCTCTGCAACCCTTCAGTTTAGATAATGCTCAGTACCTCTTTTTATGATAGAAGAAAAACTACCAAATTTTAACTGATATCAGTATAGAGAACCAGCTTTAAATTAGCACTCTTATAGAATCACAGAATGATTTGTGTTGGGAAGGACCTTAAAAATCATCTAATTCCAACCACAACTCCCTTCCACTATCCCAGGTTGCTCCAAGCCCTGCCCAGCCTGGCCTTGGACATTTCTAGGGATCTGGGGGCAGCCACAGCTTCTCTGGGCAGCCTGTGCCAACCCTCTCCACCCTCACAGGGAAGAATTTCCTTCCTAACACCCTTTCTCCATAATTTCTTTTTTTCCCTCTGAAACTGTGTGGCTTTGTCACAGCCTTTTAACAGGTGACTGATTTCTGCCACTAGAGGTGGTTGCACCTCACTGAAAACGAAAATAATTTGCTTGGATTGTGATATCAAACCAAAATCAACTTGATTGCCTTTTACTGGGAATGAACAGGATTTGTGCTCATTTATTGCAGAGGAAAATTTTGTCCTCAGGTTAAATTCACATTCTAAATGACCCGAGACCAGGATGTTAAAGGAAACAAAATATGATAGAATATGGTGATGAGTAGGTATTTGAAGGTTTTTGTGCTTAAAACAAGGATGAAAATTCTAAATCATAGATAATTTTCCAATACTTGGATGAAAAAAAAAAAAAACTAACAGAGGATCTATTTTACTTTACTGGAAGTTGTGAATTGAAAATTAAAAATGAAAACTTCAATGTTGATGGTTTTTAAAATGATGGATATTTTTTAGCTTGAAAAAAAAAAGTCAAATACAATTCTTCCTATGAAACTTTTAGATTTCAGTAGATTTTTTTTAATAGTTTTTTGAAGTAGTCTTATGATTACAAATCTGTAAATTATGCAGATACAGAAACATGAGATGTAGTCCATTTTGTGACTGTTTTATCTTAGGGGTGAGTTCATAGTGTCCATAGTTCCTGAACACCCAGTTCTAAGAGGTTTCACCAAATGTTTCAAAACCTAATGTTAAAAATATAATTGAGAGGAGGCACATTTTTTAGCAGCCCCCACTGCATGCTCTTCTGTAACATTGTAAAATATCAGCATTGATTAAAGAACCAGAGTGACTCACCAACAAATGCCAGCCCAGTTACGGGATCTTACAGCACTTATCTGTTAGAATATCTTCTAGGAAAGTCTAGTAGTGGAGTGACATTTTTACTGCTTGTTACACGTGGTTAAGGGCAGGAAAGCCCCACTGCTGCAGCCTCAAAAACAACTTTACCATATTCATTAGACAGCACAAGGGCCATGGGAGCAGGGGATGGCTGCGTTCCTCAGGAGGAAAGGCAGGATCTGACATCGCCTCCAGGAGACTTTTAATTCGGAGGCACAAACAGTCTGATGGCCATTAAACGTAACAGCTGGCAACGGGAGAAGCCAAGAGGGAGCACAGAGCCAAGGAGAGAGATTTCTGCTTTCCTGGGATGAAGTGTGAGGGAGTTCACTGATACTCCATGCTGGGTGTCCAAGAAATGGTAACAGCAAGAGAGACACTCTCACATGAGTCACCTTCCGTGTCTGCGGCATAACAGTGATGGAAAGTGAACTTTTTGTGTTATGGGCTGGCAGAGGTTGTGCCAGCTGCAGAGCTTGGATGCTGGAAGCACAACCAAGCTGGCAGATGAAGCAATGATTGGGTTTTACATCCTTAACCAGCTCCTGTTTAGGGGGAGGGAAAGGGGATCCTCCTCTCTCTTGATGATTTGGCTGCTTTAAACAAAGCTGTGATTCTTGGGGATTAGAAGATTGTTCTGTCAGAGCTCCCTTTTCACTCCTGCATCTGCTTTTAGTGGCTGTCAATCACTGTTTAGACACTAAATCTGGTATAATCCTTCAAACATTTTCCTTCTTCTTTAAACACAGTAAAGGCCTCATCCCTGCAAGTGTTCAAGGCCAGGTTGGATGGGGCTTGGAACAACCTGGGATAGTGGGAGGTGTCCCTGGCCATGGCAGGGATGAGCTTTAAGGTCCCTTCCAACCTAAAGCATTCTGAGATTCTGTGACATAACCTGGAGGTTATAAGACAGAAACTGCTGCATTAGAAATGGGCCATGTTGGTGTCCAAGCATGGACACCTATGGGCTATAAATCAGTGTCTGCCTTCACAGGCTTTCCAGTTTTAGTGCTGGAGTTAAGCAAAACAGTGCAAGATTGCTGTTATTTTGTACTCTCACTCATAGTTTAGTGAGCTTCATTCTGGAGAACAAAGATTTGGACACAAAAGTTCAAAGTCTCAAGTGTGAGTCTGCTCTACACCACTCAGGCAATGTAAAAAGGAGTAAAATTTGCATAAAATATCCTTTTGCTCACTCTTTTTGGCCTTTTGCACTACTAGAGATGTATTAGGAGGCCTTAGCATATATGACAATCAGTTTTATCTGCTTTTTTAACTCCCTGTTCTGCATACTTAAAATGATGAGCACTGGGAAGTGAAATCTGAAGAGAAACACACACCTGCAACAGAAGGACACACATTTTATATTTGATCCCCCCCCCCCCTTTTTTTTTTCTTTTCCTTAGATGCAACAATTATGTCTGGAAAGGGGGAGGTGAAGACATGTGCTGGCAGGGAGCTCTGCAGCATTTGAAAACTCTCTCTGCAGTAGAGTCTCAGAGTTTATCTCTTACAGTTACCCTCTGTTGCAGGAGGAGTCCTGATGCTCCTGAGGGGGAAAAAATATCTCAGGAAAGAAGTTACCTCTGAGTATGAGCATGGGGACATGTGCACAGACACATCTGAGTGCGTGCGCACGTGGTAGATGTGCCTCATGCTGAAACCTTCACATATAAAAAATGTAAAATGTGACATCTCATAATATTTTCATATTGGGTAACTACAGAGAATATTTTGGCAAGGGTGCTTAATCTAAAATGTTCAATTTTAATCAGCTTGAACTATGGTCTGTCTTTCTGCAAACTGAAAACCACCAATCAATTTTCCTTTATCTTTTTTTCTGTTTTTCTTACCCAAGGCGATGCCTTTTGTAAAAGGGTATTTATTTTTAATGGATTTTTTAATGAATTTTTCAGTCAAGCTATTAATAATGCCATTAATTATAGGCAGCTTGTATTAAAGTGCATGCTGGCCTCTTAATCCTGACCCCCAGCTATTGGCTCCCAGCTAATCCAGCCCGGTGCTTGGCAGCGGTGCCGGCCGCAGCCCGTGGCTGCTCGGGAGCGGGGAAAAGCCGGGACTAAAGGATAAGGAGGGATGGGGAGGAGAGGGGAGGGGGCGAGCGGGGAAAAGCCGGGACTAAAGGATAAGGAGGGATGGGGAGGAGCGGGGAGGGGGCGAGCGGGGAAAAGCCGGGACTAAAGGATAAGGAGGGATGGGGAGGAGCGGGGAGGGGGCGAGCGGCGCTCGGAGCCTGCGCTTCGCCAGAGGGGCTGAAGTTTAAAGCCAGATGATGTGTGGGTGCAGGGGGGGATAATCCTGGAGATGCGGTGGCAGCACTTGGGAGGACCTTTGCCGGCGGAAGGCTTTGCTCTGCCCCGAGCCCTGGCAGGTTCGATAACCCCCAGGAGCCCCGCGCCGCCTTCACCTGGGGCGCTGGAGCCCCGCGGCCGCGCCGCTCCAATCTGCTTAAAAGATCGGGCAGACAGAAGGCTCTGGCCACATAATAGATTCCTTTCCCTTTCCCCAGGCTGCTCATCTGACAGGATTGTTACGAAACTTGCTAATTATCGGCTGGTTGAAAGATAATGAAAGGGCCCCATCCTGTGCGGTCAGAGGAGAGAAACTCCTGTGATCGGGAGCAGGAGCGGATCCAAAGAGTTTCCAGCCTTTGTGCACGGATGCACATCCCTGCGTTTTGATTTCTGGGGTGATTGAAGATGTTAGAGAGATCTTAGAATTCATCGTTTCATGCTTGTGTAGTTTTAACCCTTTTTTTCCCCTCTTAAACATCCTTTTTATTCCTGTACAGTTTTGTTTGCTTTACCTTTCGCTTTACAATTTCTGTCTATGTACATTGCAAAAAATGAAAAAAAATTAAAAGGTGCATTATTCCCATTTTAAGTATTTGTGGAACAAAGGATGGTGCATTTTCCCCACTGCAGAGCTGTCTCTAGGCTGCTGTCCATGGATGCAGGGTGCAAGTTTCATATTCAGGAGCTCAAGGAGGAAAAATCTTGTCTGCTGAAGATCAGGCGCCCATAGAGATGTTAATCTGACATTTTAGGATAATTAATTTGAGCATTTAAATATGTGGTTTGGCCACTGGATTTGTTAATGGTTTTTAAAAGCCAACAACGTGAAGGGCATGAGGCAGATACCGACCAAAGAAATAGAAAATTTGTAGCTGGGATGTTCTGTAGAGAAAATAAACTAAGGAGTTTATGTTCTTTACTTTTAAAGTTTCGCTAATTTTGTCTTTGTTTCTGTTTTTGTAATTTTTACAGAAATGTGTCCTTCAGAATCACAGAATCACTAATATTGGAAAAGACCTCTAAAGATCATAAGGTCCAGCCATACCTCAGGAAGATGTTTGATCCCTGGTGTGTGTTTGGGGCTTCACTGCTCAACACAGGCTTTGGAAATGTTGTCTGTGCATCCTGAACCCAGCTTTCCCCATGCCCAACACCAACACCCTCAAAATCTTTCACTCATTCCAATCACTGAGCAAATTTTCCAACTTTTTGTAGAAAAAGCAGTAGCAGCCTTGGGAAACACATGTGCCCCCTCTGATACCATCATCCTGCATTAATTGTCTGTCCCTGTTTGCTTTCCAGTGGAGGAGCTCTGTGTCTCAGTGATTGCCTCTGGATTTAGGGATCAGCATTTAACAAGATGGACACAGGTATGATTTCAGTGGCTGCACAAGGAGTTACGCCTGGCAAGGATTTGCTCTTAACACTATTTTTGTTGCCTTTTCTTCTCTATTGTAAACAGATTGCCTTGACTTTAGTCGAATCAAAGGAAAAATCAAAATAGTGTAAACATTTTCCCAGAAAAAAAAAGCTAGCACTGGATTTTGTAACTGCTGCTCCTCAGTTTCCTAAAGGGCTCACAGCTTCTGCAGGTCTTTACTCACCAGTGCTGCTGTCACCACATCCTGTTAGAGAGTAAATGCCAGGTAAGGAATGGAGAGCAGAAAAGGGTGGAGGACCACTACAGATGGGGGCTGACTCTCCTAAATCCTTCCCCAGAACATCAATGTGAGGAATTCAGGCACTGCTCTAGTGTAAGATATCCCTGCACATGGCAGAAGGTCACTTCAAACCCAAACCATTCTGTGACTCTCTGATTCTACACTGCAATGTTCTGTTGTAAAACACCAGCAGATAAAGAAGGTACAAATGCATCCCAGAGCTGTAGAATGTGTTGTGTACTGTACCTGCATTACCAAAGAGAAAAGGGCAATTGCATGAAAAATAATTTAAAAAGATGATGACATTCTTAGCCTTTTTTCAAAAGTTAAAATTTTAGTTTTAGGGTTTGGGGTTTGGTTTTTTTTTCAGTCTGTGTGAGGATACCCAAAATTTGCTTAGTGGAAAAAGAACTGAAAGAAATGTATGGTCTTTTTAAAGAAAAACAAAGAAATTATAGAATACCTTCAACAATACCTTCCCCCCCCGTATATTCCTAAATAAAATACATTTCAAGACAAATGCAACAAATAAGTCTTTGTTATTTTTATGTACTTTATGTATTTCACACTCATTTCTTGTCAAAATTAGAACAACAGATACACAAGTGCAACAAACTAGGAAGGACCTCAGGGCCTTTTATGGAATTATAGACTCATAGAATTGTTTAGGTTAGAAAAAATGTTTCTCATTTAGTCCAAGTGTTTAGCCAGCTCTGCTAAGGCCACCACTAAACCATGTCCCCAAGTGCCACAAGTACACAACCCTTTAAATCCCTACAGGGATGGTGATTCTGGCTCACAGGAATCACAGTGGATCAGTTTTCAAAGCCAAGGGGACCACTTGGATATTTGGGATGGGGTTCAGATGTCTCCCTCTTCCCACAGTTAGTCCATATAGTGATAGATATGTTGGCAGTATTGAACTCATTGCTGTGTTTGTACCTAAGTTTTAGATTAATCAGTTTTTTTTGAGATTAACCTGAAGGAAGTTGTGAAACTTTTGAGATTCACCTGTTGGTAACATCCTCTCTGCTTGCCAGTTTTCTGAGAGATCAGGGATTGCACAGTCCCCAGTGAAAGGGATGTATCAGCCTGTCATTCTTAAGGCCAGATTGAAACTGAGTTTGATTAGACAAGAATAGATGAATAGCCATGTGTTCTGGAAAGATAGCTGTAAACATATCTAAGAGAAGTGGGTGAGATGGTCTCAGCAATGTTTTCTGAGAATTGTGTCTTTTTTCTTGCCATCAGAAGGTTATAAATAACTTTGAAATTTGTTGAGTTAAAAATGGTCCAGTTTGGCTCCAGCACTGGCTGACCTTTCACTAAATATACATATACACATACATCATTTTTGAGAAAAGTGAGGACCGTGATGATTGTCAGAGGCTTTAAACTTCATTTCAATTTTTCCCCTCACTGCTGGAGGAATATTTTTACCAATTTTATAGATGTTTAAAAAGTACAGGAGAGGATAAAACTGATTCAAATTAATTTTGGGTATATTTTTGCATAATGTAACTGGGAATCTTCTCCCACAAGATTTCTCTCAGTTTGGGATTTTTTTTTTTCCAATTCACACTAATTTAGTAATTTGTATAAGTGAGTGCCTAGTTTGGAGGGTAAAGGGAGTTACACGTGTGCTCAAGCTCTTGCTAAATTGGATCTTGATTAATTTTTGTACATCTATCTTATTCCTGGCATAGCTCAGGAAAGCTGTCAGTCCCTTCCTGCAGTGGAAACCTGAAAGGCTTTCAGCACATTAGAGAGTTGGCTTTTCAGGTCAAGGCTGAGATCCAGTGAAAGGGAGGAAGAATTGCATTGTGCTTGCTTGACCTATGCAATATTTTATTTTTGGATAAACAGAGCACTGCAGCTTCCAGTTCTTTTCTGATCCATCAGGCTTCACAAAGGCTACATTCAGCAAATAGGGCACACGGTTTCAATATGTGCTCTGTTTCTCTTTCTATCCATCTCATCATTTCTTTTTGTAAACCTCCTTGTGGATTATATACATTTAATTGTAGATCTCATTTTATTCTTTTTTCTTTTCCTTCCTTGCACATGGAGCAAAAAAAAAAGAAAAAGAAGAATGATCAGTTTTGATTCTTCTCTACTTGCCTCAGTGTAGGTGAAGGATTTATAACCTTAGACCAAAAAGTGCTTTCTGACAGGAGCAGTTTAGCTGAAATCAAGCAGTTGGATCATGTAAATCTGTGTGACTATATTAATTTGAACAGACTTCTCAGATATTTACCAGCTGAGGACCTGGCTTAGAGGAAAAGCTTCAAAGAGAGAGCATCCTCTAGCTGGGATAAGCAGTTTGGCTCCTAACAACCAATTAATTTTCTTTTTTAAAGTACAAGGCAATATAGTGCAGTGTCCTGAGTTGTAGGATGATTTTCCCCTGGCATTTCAATGGGAGCCAACTTCCAGAATACTGGCATACAGAAGGGAAACAGGGCAAAGTGTCATTCACACACTGCTCCTGATTTCTCAAAAAAAAAAAAACCAAACAAACAAAAAAAAAAAAAAAACCACACCCAAAACCAAAAACCACCCCGAAAAAAAACCCACAGAATAAAAAGAAAACATTCAATATTTGCAAAATAGATTTCTTCCTGTGAATCA
>JAYDZK010000169.1:109367849-109383011 GCA_034509185.1 Euphonia xanthogaster | reverse complement strand
AGAATTCACATTTTTGAGGATGTCTCTTCTTTCTTTATGAGATATGGACACTTGTATCATAGAGTCACATAATGGTTTGGGTTGGAAGGGGCCTTTAAGATCATCTAGTTCCAACTCCAACTGCTAAAAATGTTTGTTACATGTGAAACACTATGAATGCTTTGATGCATAAACTTATATAATTTTATTTCTATTTTCTATTTCAACATAATCAAGATTACATTCCATCATTTAAAAAATAATAATAATAAAAATAATGGTAATACCCTATAAAGTATCATGGGGCAAGGAGGAAAGGTCAAATACTGGCACATTAATAGCAGATCACAGTCTCTGTTCTTCCACCAAGTCTGAAATAATTTGCAGGTTGAAATCGTTTCACTTTCACAACAGATGGGAAAAATTCCTGATTCTTCCCTACAGAATGAAGCGTTGAAAGACGAAGAAGCTGTTGAAGAGATTGAAAACAACAGAATAATTTGTTAAGCATTTTGACACTGTGAGTGCCCAACCACAGTGGTGTCCTTCTGGTGCAGAATATGAATGGCAGTGAATCAAGCTCTCATAGTGACTCAGGATTTGCTGTGCCCCTGACTGGAAACTACTCTTTCTGAGACTAAATCATCATGAAAAGGGGCTCAGCATAACAGAACATTTTCTCTCTTTGCCTTTTTCTTTTCCTTTCCCAGTACTTTTCTTATTCTAATAAGGACTTAAACAATGAGACCCAAATGACCAACAGGAACCACAAAGCAGCATTTTCTAGCATCACTGTGCAGAACGGACCACACTATTAAACTCTTTTTATTTTTTTTTTCTCACAAAACTGCACAATGTTCACATCCTCTTGTGAGTGTGGATGGTGTGCCCCTCTGTGCAAGGCAACCAACTCAGAAGAACACAAGGGCCTTTCTAGGGCTTATGGCACCACTAGAAATCAGGAACAGTATTAATTTGAAAGGTCTCAGAAAACATGGTTATAGGTTCTGTTTTATATATATTGAGATTACTCAGGGAAAGTACAGCTTCCTGCAGGACATGAGTAGCTCATTATTGGAGCTTCTCTAACACCAGGTTTTCATGTGCCTAGTCATTTTCCAATGTTTTTCCTCTGCAAACTGCATGAAATCCCCTTATATGACCAATGTTCTGACTCTGGAAGTAATCACATATTTTTATAGCCAGGGGGAAAAAAGCACCAACATTTGATTGTTGAATCTAATTTTCTGAGTAAAACAGGTGATAAAGTTTTACCTATTAACATCTGTTTTGAGCTAATTATCCATTTCTGGCTAAATCATATCCCTTGGTGAGCCAGTCTTTCTTTATATGAAAAACACCAAAAATAAAGACATTCATGGCACCCTTTTGATGTTTCTGTCGTGTCTTGGCCATGATAAACATTGGAGCCCTCTTCTTACTTTTCCCTTGTCCAACTTCAGCATCTTCCCACCAGACTTCTCTAGTATATTTCTCTGTTACAATCAAGGTTTACTTAAAACCTTATATTTTATTTAAAAGACACAGATTTTAAATTAAAACCTTCCTGCAATCTTCTTTGCAGACCGTTAGACAAAATGAGGCTCTTAATTATCCCACTGTTAGACTCTTCTCTGAGCCACATCCAATTCAGAGCATTCCTCTTAGACACAGACTGTAAATGAGTTAGGGTGGAGAAGGATCAGTCTGAGCAATGCAGTACACAAAAGCAAGAATTTTTCATTGATTGTCCACCTTATTCCTGTGCTTCTTTCCCAAGGATTACTGAGTCTGCCTGACTCAGAACAGTTTTGGACAGTCTCATCCAGCTACATCTTCTTTTCTGTGAGCTCTTCTCCCAGGTATCTAGAGATAGGACACTTGGGAATGGTTGAAAGTTGCACTAGGGTAGTTCTAGACTGGGCATTTGGAAGAATTTCTTTACCTAGAGGGTGATCAAACATAGAAAAGGCTTCCAGAAATTGCTGATATTCCAGTCTGTCAGAGTTTAAGAGGTATTTGGACAATGCCCTTAACAATATGTTTGAATTTTTGATCATCCCTGATCCCCAGGTGGACTAGATGATCCCTTCCAGCTGAAAATATTCCATCTCTAAGGTGGCAGAAGGCCTGCATGAATGAACAAGAAGCTCCCAAAAAACCTCAAAATGAAGGCTTAGAAAAACCTCAGAAGGAAGCATACAAGAGCTGGAAGCAGGGTGGGGTGGTCTAAGACAGGTGACAATGTTCAAGTGCAGGGACAAGGGTAGAAAAGCAAAAATCCACCTGGAGCTGAATTTCACAGGTGAAGTGCAGCAGGAAAAAATTCTGCAAGCACATCTGGAACAAAAGGAAGCCCAGAAGGAATTTTGGTTTGCTTTTGAATGGGGTTGGGGACCTGGTGACAAAGAACACTAAAAAAGACGAAGTACTCTGTGCCTTCTCCATCTGTATTTCTCCATCTGTCTTTCATGAATCTCAGGGCTCCAAGAGCAGGGGAAATTCCAAAGCAAGGAAGACTCACCTTCAGGAGAAGAATCAGGTTTGGGAACATTTAAACAGAATGAACATACACATGTCCACAGGAGCTGATGGGATGCACCTGTGAGTGCTGAGGTATCTGGACAAGGTCGTTGCAAGGACACTTTGAGTTTTCTTTGAAAGGTGGCAGCAGCTCTGGAAGGGTCCTGAGGATTATTAGAAAGCAAATGTCACTCCTGTCTTCAAAAACAGCAACGAGGAGAATCCTAACACCTCCAAGGGGGGAAAAAACCCAAAACCGCAATAATTTCTAAAACACTCCACCTTGGGTAGTCAAAAGCAGCAACCAAAATCCCATTTAGTTTTCTGTTCTCAAGATAAACACATTTCCCTCCACATCTTTTCGTACATCTCTGCATGTTCCAGCTCTGTAACTGTGTTAGCAGTAGTTCTTGGACTTTCTCCAGTTTTCAATCTCTCTCTTCCACAAAGAAGCACAGAATTGGGCAGACTATTCAGATGACTGGACACAGAATATTCAGACTATTCACGAGAGCCAAAGAGTAAGGAAGAGTGGGAAACAATCCCTTCTTTTGACCTACTGGCTGCAGTCCTTTTGTGGCAGCCTGTGCTTTTTAGAAGGCTGAAAGTAGAAGAGCTATACCTGCCCAGGCCTGGTATGGGTCAAACTCTATTTACTGTCCAAGGTGGAATAAACCTGGAATGGATCCATTTGGCTCCAGGGTGAGACACAAGGGATGATACATCAGCCTATGGGTGTCGATGGTCTGTGGGCATATTTTTCATCTGCGGCAAATCTGCAGGTAATTTGTGCCAGCTTTAACTTATTTCTCTAGAAAGTAACATGATTCTCATTAGCTCAAATATATCATGGGCTAAGAATGTGCACAGAATCTCCTACTGTGGCTCAGCTGACTCACAACAACACTCTCCTCTGTTCCTGAGTCCTCAGACCCAGTTTTCTATTTTAGAAGTCCTGGCAAAACAGAAGAGATGAAAGTGGCTCTCTCTGATATGTCACGAATGTATCAGACACAAGCCCTGGAAGAACTTCAGAGGCAGGTTTGGTTCTGAAGCATCCTCCCTGGTCAGCTGCTTTGATGAACTGATCCAAAATCCTGACCTCAGTCACACACAAAATGTGGATCCAGGTCTGAACTGGACTCTGCCTGTAATGTGTAAATTCACATCTATCTCAGCTATTAATAAATCATTGTCTGAATGAAGCTTGGACAGGTTTTCTCTGATCTCTGCTTCATTGATATCTCCTGAAAAAAGAAATTTTTAATTCTGAAAGCAACTTCTCTGTTTAATCTCTTTGCTCTTTTATGCAGCCCTGAGAAACCTTTCTGTGGAAAGTCACACACTTTTCAACCTGAAAATTTGGCTAACTTTTTTTTTTTTAGCAAAAGAGGTAAAAAAAAAAAGGAATAATCATTTTGTTCCTTACTGTCCTAAAAAGCAAATGTAATATGCAGAGGGAAAACCTGCTTACACAGAGCACACATATTTCTGGGCATCTCCATAGTGAGCAGAGGGAGGATGTTCAATTAGTCTCTTTACCACAAGCTCCCCAGTTAGTCTCCCTCTGGAAAATAGGTGAGAAATTCTTATATTCCTCTCAATATGTTAATCAGACAACTGGTATCACAGTTCTCTAACTGTGTAATACCAGTCCCCCTTGGCAGATATATTTTATTTGGATAATGATGTGAAATTTAAGATCTACGTTTCAATTGTAGAGAGCCATAGGCAGTTGTCAATTTTAGTGACAGACATGAACCCGGAGCTAAATTCCTGTGCACAAGCAAAAATTCCAACAGGCATAGAGCAATTCTGGTCCCTTAATAGAAATACATTTTCTCCCATTGAGGGGCAGTATTTTTAAACTGCATGTTGCTTCTCCTGGTGCTGCCAAATCCCAAATGTTCCCAGATGCTTCCTTTTATCTGGACAGTTTGGTGGCCTCGGCTACCAAAGAATTTCCTGTGAAATCTAGTGGTTATCTGCTTTTCCTGCCTAAACTGGCCATTGCTTTGGTACCTAAGCACTGACACATTAATCTCCTGCACTTTTTTCCCATTTTAAATGCAATCCTGCCTTGTCACAACACTTTGACTCCTGCATCTTCCCGGGCAGATCATAGAATAGAATCATAGGACTATTAAGGTAGGAGAAGACAAAGAAGATCATCAAGCCCAACCTTTGAATTTTATGAATATAATGATTTTAAATGCACATTACACTCTCTGTCTCCAATTTACTTCAAAATGTCTTAACCCTAAGACAGCTTTTGTATCCAGTGCAAAGGGTTTTCTTTAACTACAAGAGTTGTCCAGAGTGGTTACTTAGACCTCTCTTTCCTTTTTTTTTTTTTTTTTTACTGGCAATAGCCAACAGATAATCTTTTCTCTTTAAGTACCAAATTAGGTTTAAAATTTCAGGTTACTTCTTTGAGATGCCTTCCAACCCAAACCATTCTGCAATTCCATGATTTTTATAATTTATTCTCCCGTATTATGCAGCTGTACACACAGAAAAGGTTCTCCCAGACCTTCCTCTTCTCAAGGCTGAAATGAATCACTCCAAGCCTCTCTGCAGTCCTCAATGAGAGAAAACTCCCTGGAACAAATATTTCTGCAACAGGATGAGGCCTAAACTCTGGGTAAATTTCTTTTCTCCCACACAGACTCAAAGACCTCCAAGCTAGGGACAGATTTAGGCATCTGCTCTCTGGCTGAAGAACACCTTAGCAGATATTCTGGAAGCAGCCACTCTTGTTTAGAGGGTAAGGGAAATAAATCATGTGATCAGAGGTAGGTGGTGACCATTAGCAGTGTTTAGTTTCTGGTATAGCTGCAGCCATTGGCCGCTGTTGGGTGCTGTCTGGGTGGCACCTGTCACCAGAGCAGGGATTTGCATCTGACTGAATCATCCCAAATGCCTCCAGAGAGGTAGGAGGGGAAAAGGTCCTTCTGGGATGCAGTTTGTCTCATCCCCAGGCACGTTTCTAAAGCAGGTCAGGTGGGTCAAGCCCTGGAAATGTCTGCTCCTCTCTGTGGCTGCAAAGTGATTAAAGCAGACACGGATCTGCTGTAGGCGTCTGGAGGCAGAGGGGAGCACGCACAGCCCAGGTGAGGGTGGGCACCTCTGATTTTGCTGTTCCAAGTCCCCAGGCACCAGAGATTGAGACATGGCCAGAACAAACACATCCCTCTTGAAGGGCTGAAACACTCAGTGCCCACACCACAGGCAAATGCCAGCCCTGAGCACATCTTCCTCACTCGCTCTTGGTGTCTGCTTTCATGTGGTGATATGGGAAGTATGACATAGAACATTTTGGGTTGTCTCTGCAGGTCTAAGGGCTGATTTTTGCTCTGGGTCAGTGATCAGCCCGTGGAAGAATGGTGCTCACAATCTCCTTTGCACTTGCAAAAACTCAAATCCTCTCTTCCTTTCTATGGCATGACTGCCTCGTTGGAGCCAAGTACCTCATCTACTGCAGGAAGCTCACAACCTTCCTAGACCTGTGTATTTGCCAAAATATTTACGTACTGAAGATACAGAGTTTATATTCTTTGAAGTCAGACACCACTTTACCTATCTGGCTGCCACAATGTGCATTTCACAATGAAATTTCCTCATTTGGGGCACAATCTTGTCATGTTAACACCTGCAGGTGTTTTGATATCACCATGAAAGTGGCAGAGAGTCATATCACCATAATTTGTATTTCTGTCACAGAAGCAGTTTCTCCTCTGAGTTGTTTCCCCACAAAGAGCCCAGCACTTCAGAAGAAAGCAATGTGTGCTAGAAAGGTTTCCATTTTCCCAAAGAATCAAGGAATCCATGAGCTTTAATCATATTTATGATTCCTTTAAACTAGATTAGTTGTTCCTGATGTTAACAAGACCATGGTGCTTTTTGTCACGTTGGAATTGTGATGAGGTTTAGCACATCCGGATTTGAGAACAGAAGCTGACAGGTTTTTATTCACAATTGTTTTGATAGTAGATTTTTCTTTTTTCTTTTTTTTTTCCTCCACCATTCTTTCTTCTTCAGATTCCATCTCTATTGATCTTTAATGGCTTCCAGATGGGATCACGTTTGGCCATTTTATTGGCTGAGCTCTGAAAGACTAAGCAAATATGGTGTAAGCAAACAGCCCATTAGCTAATAAAAAATAAAAAGGCGCTGCAAATATACTAATAAAGTCTGTAATGTCATAATATATTAAGGAGATGACAACTGCACAGGAAATGGGCCTGGCCTGGCTGCATGGAATAATGAGGGATTTTTAACAGCTTATGGTAGAGGTAACAGCTGCTGGGTAAGAGGGAAACGTTGCTTACATTTTATGTTGTAGATGAAACAATACATTAACCGGCCTTCCTGCTAAGGCCTTGACTGTCAGCTAATCCTGCAATTCCTTTGTGGGAGAAGGAATCTTCCCACCCTTCTGGTCTCTACCAGGCTGGGGATGCCAGCAGCAAGAATGAATTGTTGAACACCACAGTATTGTGCAGATTGTGCCACACAGTTTATCCCAGCCACAGAGGAGTCCTGTCACTCCAGGCCCTTGTCCCAAGCCCCTCTCCAGCTCTCTTGGAACCCCTTTAGGTTCTGGAAGAGGCTCTGAGGTCTCTCTGGAGCATCTCTACTCCAGACTGAAGACCCTCAACCTTCTCAATCTGTCTCGATAGACTAGGTGTTCTGGCCCTCTTGTCACCAGAGAACAGCATATTATTCCTGCATAAATCCAGCAATGAGTACCCTGGAAAAGGGACTTTCAGTTTGAGCAGCACATAGAGGCATCAGCCCATGTGTGTGTGTGGGTGTGTTTGAACGAGCATGGGATAGGAGAATGTCTGTTCCAGAGCTCTTGGTGTCTGCTTTCATGTGGTGACATGGGAAGTATGACATAGAACATTTTGGGTTGTCTCTGCAGGTCTAAGTACCTGATAGGACCAGGGTGCATTAGAAGTTGCAGTGGCAAGTGACAAACTAAAGAGAAAGAAACCTTTCCCAGTCCAGAACAGGTGTATGCTCTGAGTGTTTCAGGCAGACCTTCCCTCAGCCTAAATCCAAGGTTTTGGCTGTCCATAGCTGTGGCAGAACTGGGAGTAAAACTCACATTTTGCTCTTGCAGTTCTCTTTACTCATAAATCTCAAGTTTCTCTCCTTTGGAACAAGCAGCATTAAATTCCTGAGATACAGACTTAGACTACCTGCCATTGAGGTCTTGTGTGTCTTTACAGTGTCAACCCTGGAGGCCAATATTAAAAAGAAAACAAACTGATTTTTTTTGGCTGTATTCTGTTTTATTGCTTGGAAATAATAAATATTTGGTTTCCCTGTCACTTCTGGTTTTCTAATTGCAGTTCTAATATGAATGCATACAGCAGAACTGTTTTTCTATGTCTGTACAGAAAATGACAATAAGATTAAGAACATGGGCTTGATTATAAAGGCACCATTAAATTTTGGCGTCATCCACTTTGTGCACTCCCCTCCTTCCCTTCACAAACAAATGGTGCTGCTGGTTGTTTTTGGCTGCAGAAATCTTCATTAAATTTGAGGAATTAAATATAGCACTTTAGCTAATTAATTATGGTTTGATCATTTTGACACCTCCAAATGACTCAGCCACATACCTGGAAGCTTTGTCAACTCAATTGCATCTTTATTTTTGTTGCCTTTAACCAACAATGAAGACTAATGCCACTCTTTCTAGTTTTCAATCACCTCTACAGAAGTGCTCCCCTGGCAATGTGCAGGGACAGACCTAATTAATCCCTCATCTGCCCTGCGCCGTGTCTATACATCACACTGGCAGTTGGAACTGCTGCTTGTTTTAAGGCTATTGCTGCAATGAAATGCTCATCTGTTTTTCAATAATTTTTCCACAGGTGGTGATTTGTAATTAGAAAGGGCAGAATCCGAATTTTGTTTTTTTTTTTCTTATTATCATTATTTTTGTTATTATTGTTATTTGTTAGGAGAAGAGAGGTAACAGTGGGAATGATGATGATGATGATAATAATAATAATAACAACAACAATAACTGCAGCACGGCAGGGAGGGAACATTAACTCTGGCACCATGAACAATAGTGGATTTTGAGCTCATTGAAAGAAAAGAACAAAGATTTGCACTGATGCATCTGCACACATGTTAAAGATCAAAGACTTGGAGAAGCCAACAGATTTTTGCTGAACAGAGAAGAGTTTTGGAAGCTCAGAACCTAGGCAGAGCACTGAGAAAAGCCCACTACCATGAGTCACAGAATCACAGAATATTTTGTGGTGGAAGGAACCTTAAAAATCAGGTGTCCCTGCCCATAGCAGGGACACCTTCCACTATCCCAAGTTCCTCCAAACCCTATCCAGCCTGGCCTTGGACACTTCCAGGGATGCAGGGGCAGCCACAGCTGCTTTAGGCAACCTGTGCTGGGGCCTCAGCACCCTCACAGGGAACAATTTCTTCTTAGGATTTAATCTAAATGTAGCCTCCTTCAGGTTAAGGCTGTTCCTCCTGGTCCTGTCACTCCATACCCTTGTGGAAAGTCCCTCTCCATCTCTCTCCAAAGCTCCCCCTAGGTCATGGATGGTTGCTGTAAGGTCTTCCTGAAGCCTTTACTTCTCACATTTCTACATTTTTTCCCTACATTTCCTTGTCCCTTTTCTACCTTTTTTCCACCATCTGCCTCATCTGCTGCTGTTCCCTGCGTCAAAGAATCTCCTGGCTGATCAGCTGTGGGTGCATAGGTCCTTACTCTCTGACACCAGGTTTTGGAATTGTGATTTACCCAACAGCAGGGCACCTGCCAGAATTCCTCGGTTGCTTTAGAATTACATCACAGAATCAGGGAACGGTTTGGGTTTTAAGGATCTTAAAGAACATCTCATTCCAACTCTTCCCTGGACCATGCAAGTTGTTCAGACTGAGATTTTTAGAGATCCTGGCATCTTCCAGGAGCATTTTCAGAACATTGGTTCTTTTATTTCAGTTTATAGGAATTTGAGATCTTAGCAAATATTTCTGTCTTTAGAACTCTCCTGAGCCCAGAATATTACCTCATGTTCCTCTAACTTCCTTGTTGACTCCTTGTTTCCTTTGAAAACCACACAGTGATATAGGAAAAGTTTCGGGTCCTACTACTTTCTGAATAGGCCCATAATGCCTTTAAATGAAGTCTTCCCTCACATTTCATGGTAAAGCTGAATTAATTCATCTTTTCATAAGGCAATGAAATATGAATTAACTTAAGGAATATAAAGCCCTAGCTCTTGCATTAGCACAGTCCAGTGAGAGAGCTGGCTTGCAGGCCTGTCTTTAACTGTTTTGTATGAGCTGGAACAGTTTCAAAAGCACAGGCCTATCCCACACCATCCTATTGTTTCAGGAACAGCAAAATCTTCAAGGAAGTAGAAAATCTGGGTGCAGTTCCAAACTCCAAAACAGACATTAAATCTCTCTCTGCTGGTTGGGAGGGGCGTACCACCATTCTGAGAGGTTTTACCCTGTTGTGGGGATAAAGGGCTGAGTAAAACTGAGTTTAATGACTCCTCTTTGTGATGTTAGAGGTCTTTTCCAAGCTTTGAGATTCTGTGTGTTGCTGGTAAGGAAAGGAGTAGGTTGGTTTTCTTCTTCTGCTGCCAGCAAGGATGGGATGCACAAGAGAAATGAATGTTTCCATTTGACCAGACCCTCTTTCCATCTCAGCAGCCTCAATGAACCTGGTTTTCAATGTGTGCACCTTAAGTAAAATATTTTCCATGATGGTAGGCTCAGCACCTTCCTGGCTTTCTCATACTTAGACCTGGCTTATGCTGGCCTGTTGTGGTTATTTGGTGTTAGGAAAGGCTTCCCAGCTGGTCTTCCAAGTAAGGCGGGTTCCTCACCTGTGTTCACAATCCCTTTTTAAAATGTTCTCCATTCAATCTCATCTGTTCTCCTTGATCTTCTCACTTGTGACCTCACAGTTTCCTGACCAAAATCCACCAGGACCTGAAGGACAGCACTGTGTGAGCCTTGAATGTTAGATCAGCCTAAAAGTCTTGGCTTTGAGTGTTTTATTTGTTTCCTTGTTTTAATTTTGGCCTACAAAAGGAGAATTAGGTTGAATGGGGAAAAAGATAAAGCCCAAGAGACAGGGCTGTACTTCCCCCTCCTCCCTGTCCCCAAACCAAATTCATGAACTGAGCACCCAGACATGTCTCAGGCTCTGGGAACTACCAGACAGACCCCATGTGTTTTTCTGGCTCAGCTTATTCCTGAATATTGCTTTTCTCTTTCCGTTTTCCTCTCTCTCAGGGCATCGTGCCCATTTCCTAATGCTCTGAAATCTCTTTCTACGTGGCCAGGCATTTTGTTTTAATTTTTTTTAATGAATTCAGCTCAGCGCCCACACATCCCCTTAACCATGGATTTGTACGCTCAAGAGAAGACATGGAGAGATGTTGATGTTTTTGGCTGGCATTCATGCCCTCAGAACCCTTTTTTTTTTAATTTTTCCAGTTTTTTGGTTTGTTTTTTTTTTATGAATATACATGTTTTCTTGGCTGTTTGCACCGGAGCCCATCTGTTAGAATGGCATGGTTCCTGCTCACAAGTGGAATCAGACCCTTGCTGGAGGGGGTGGGTTTCAGGCACTGCTGGGATTTGAAGCAGCAGGAGCCCTCCAGGAAGGTGCTCCCCTGTGTCAGCACTGGCACCACCTGCCTCCCTCCACATCCATGCACCAGTTGACACCATGGCACCAAAAGCCAGAGGGGCCAAGTGGGTCAGGGGAGGAAGGCACAGGGCTTGGGGGCTGCCAGGAAAACCGCTGGTGTTGGAACAGTGTCCCAGAAAGAACATGGGATGCTTTAAAAACCCCACATGCATCCAATAACTGAGGAGCTGAGAAGGAAAACAACTCTGGTGTGAGCCAGAGCAGGAGACACCAATTCCTAGACAGTTTAAGGCATCAGCTGAGATCTGAGGGGCTGATTTTCCTGTGTTTGAATAGACATCTGGGACAAATTGCTCGGGGTTGGGTTGGAGGAAGGGCTGTTTGCAGTCGACACATGGTAAGGAGCACAGGAGCCATCCTTAGTCATTTAGGCAAAAGGGACCAGCAGCTCTCCTGAGACAGGTGATGCAGGAAGGCCTGGAGTGCAGGGATGACTCTGGAATATTTGGTTTTGATTAAAAACAGCAATCAAAACCCCCACTTTTTTTCTTTTTTCCCCATTTCCTTGCAAAACCCCTTTCCTCTCCAGGGGGAGCTTCAGCAGAAACAATGTTGGCCAGGGAAGTGGTGGAGTCACCATCCATGGAAATGTCCAGAAAACATTTGGAAAAATTGTTTAGTGTGAATATGGTGTTGCTGGGTTGATCATCAGAGTTGGTGTTCTCAGAGATCTTTTCCAACGTGAATAATCCTGTGATTCTCCAATTAAAATGTTTCTCCATTTGGTGCCTTGTACTGCAGTTAGTGAAAGTTCAGATGAACTTCATAAAGGATGTGTGGCCTGAAATCATCAGAAAACAGAGACTTAAAATTTAGTCCATCAGTTTAAATTTCTTTGTGGGGACAGATTACAGAACTGGCTGTTCTGGTAATTCTTAACACTGAGTTTAATATACTCTTTGGATTTCTTTAGACAAGTTCAATGTCTGCCTTTACCTGCTCACCAAAAAAAAATATTTTTTTTACTTAATTTTTCACTTTTTTCTTGTCCAAACTTCTCTTTCAGCACTCGCTCAACCTGAAAATGGGGAAGACATAAAAGATGTTATGAAAAGAAAATGGATAAATCAGAACTATCTACAGTGTGACCCTTCCTTCATGATCCTGGAAAACAAGTGTACAGTGAGGAAGAAAAAAATGTTGTGAGTTGAAAGATTCTTAATTGATCAAACCAGAAAAACTCAAAGATGAAAGAGAAGGAAATTCCACTTTTTTTAAAAAAAGATAAGTGGACAAAAGTGCCTTTGGTAGCTTGTGCCTGGTTTCTCTGGCTGGATATCAGGTATGTCCTGTGCTCTCTTTGCAGGTGGGATTTCCTGTGACACCTGCATGGATCATTGCCAGGAAAAAGTGCAGAACTGGGCCACAGTCAGCTCTCAAATGTAGATTCTTTCAGATGAGACAGCCTGGCTCATCCTTTGGGCAACAGAACAAAGATTTCCCCCTGACATTAAAGATACTGACTAGCTTTCTGTCCCCAGTTTTTTGAGTTTTAAATTTCAGATTCTTCAATCATGAAATTCTACATGTTGTAAGAAGCAATTGGTCTGCTTACAGATGCATCCTGACTTGTCTTTTTGGGAATATGACTTAAAGTTCTTCAGGAGAGCAGTTAAGGATAAGTCCAGGTGGCTGGAGTGCTAAAGTGGGGGGAATAATTCCAAGATTACAAACAGCAGGTAAAATCCACAGAAGAATGAAAACTCAAATCTAGGATTTCCCCAGTTTAAGGTGTGATTTTTTTTTCAGAATAATTTCTGGCTGTATTAATGAGAGAAGGAAGACCTCAAAATGTGAGGACAGAGCAATAATTCTACTGTTACACCAAAGCTGTGTGTGTGCTCCTCATTCAGTTGAACTTTGGCACTTTTTTTACTTTTTTTAAAATTTTAATGAAGGAAAAAAAAATGCAAACAAAAATTACCTGTAACCTTGTAAAGGTGGTGAGCATGTTAAAAATAAAACCTATTAATAACCTGGATTTATCAGCTAATGGCCAGCAGATACAGAGACTAAATAACTCCTTGGTCTCCAGACAGGGGTGGTGGGATTCACTCCCATGGTTCCTCCAGGAAACTTGCTTTTCAGCTACTCAGGCTATAATTATTTAAACTCTGTTAGTAAATTTAATATCTGTCATTCTGGCTCCTTTTTCTCATGAACTGTGAATTTGAACATGGTCTTAAGGGGAAAGGAATAAGAAAACCTAATTTTCTGGGTGGTTCTGTCCCAACATACCCTGTATCAGAAAGTAGGATTTCAATTTGTCTTTTGATTTAAAGTTCAGCAGCTTCTCAGATGATTATGTAGCAACTTTCTTTCAAGTTAATCCTGGATATAAGGAATAATAAAAAAACCATACCAGAGCTGCTTCTGACTGCATCTTTTTTGCTTTTCTAGCATTAAGGTTGATAAATATTAATCAAATATTTTGAGTTAAATATATGATTAATTACTCTCGTCCTAAACTGAGTCTCTGGGAAGCAGAGAAGCCTAAATTCTTCCCTCATTGGAGTGAGAGCATGGTTTCTCCATTAATTCAGGACACTGGTGGGACAATGAAGGAATTGCATGTTGGCAACTCACTTTTCCTCTAGCCTCTGGATAAAAGATTTGAGTTTTGTGCTTGCTGCCAGTCCTTTAACGATCTTACACACCCTATAATCACCCTAAAAATTTGGAATAAAAGGGGGAAAAAAAGAACTGAAAAGGAAAAGAAAAATCCTGCAGGCTGCCTTAGCCAAATATCTTGGATTTGAGGGCTATTTGATCATTAGTCTAAGTATGGATAATCAGTGTAATGGTAAATAAAGAAATTATACACTGAAATTGAAAAATCACTTGGTAAAGGCCCAAGGAATTATTTCTTTTCTGGAAGCTAACATTCCTAGTGAAAGGAAAATGCTATTTCCCCCTCATTGTGTTTCGCTTCTTGAGGTGTTTCGCTGCTCTGTGTGTTTGTATTTTTATAGCATTTCAGTGCTGAGATTTCCCTATTAAATGTGGCTTCACAGTCTGCCAAAAATGTTGAGATGTACAGAGAAGCTACATCTTCATCAGGCAGAGCTAACAGACATTAAATTCAGCTCAAGTTTTTAATAATACCTTATCTCCCACATTTTACTTCCCCTGTTTTTTTTGTTTGGTTTTTTTTTTTCCTTAGTTTTGTCTTTTAGATTGTCAAATAAAATGGGAAAGATATTTTCATTCAGGTTTACATTGCTGATCTTTGTGCTGAGGATGCTGTGGGAGGCTGAAGAGTGTTCACAAGAGAACAATTCACAAGAAGCCACTGGAAGAAGAATTCCAAACACATTTGTAGAAAACAGGGATTTGAGCCTGAAGTCTTTTCAATTGGGGCAGGAGGATGCAATGACAAGGTTTGACTGTTAATAGGCAGGCAGGGCCAAGGAGTTTTCAGATTTCACACCACCTCTCTCAGTTATCTCTACATTGGAGTTATATAGGAAAAAATCACAATCCAAAAATGAACAGAAAGAGGGAACAAAATTAATGCACATAATCATATCATAGAATCATAGAATGCTTTTTTTGTGGAAGGGGCCATTAAAAGTCATCTAGCCCAACACTCCTGCAATAAGCAGGGATATCTTCACCTAAATCTGGATGCTCATAGCCTCAAAGGAGGTGTGGGGAGATGGGTAGACATAGATAAGGAAAGGATTTTGGAGAAATATGGAGAGAAATGAAGGAGACACGTGGAAGATGACATTACTGGAAACACATCTGCAGGAATGGAGGAAGGTGCCCTGGGAATGAGGAGGTGCAGCTCTGTGGGGACTGTGACCCATGGGTGACCTCTGCCAGGGCAGGAACAGACACCTGCCCATGACAAAAACAAAACCAAAAACCAAAAACCAAAAACCAAAAACCAAAAACCAAAAACCAAAAACCAAAAACCAAAAACCAAAAACCAAAAACCA